>OX422221.1:306809263-307113928 GCA_949130495.1 Sambucus nigra | reverse complement strand
AGTCATATTCTCAAACCGAGAGACCCACCGCTGCGTGGTCAGTTCCTACGAGTTACATTAGTCCTGTGGGAGGTGTTGGTGCCACTCACGGGGACGTTCGGGAGTTGTTTCGAGTTTTCACCCTCTAACGCCATGTTTTTAAGCCTAAGTCTAGAAATATGCAAAATACCATCTTATTCTCAAACCGGGAGTCCCGCGGCTGCGTGGTCAGTTCCTACGAGTTACTTTGGTCCCGTGGGAGGTGTTGGTGCCACCCACGGGGCCGTTCGGGGGGCTATTTCGAGTTTTCACTCATTGACGCCATGTTTTTAAGCCTAAGTATAGAAATATGCAAATTACCGTCGTATTCTCAAACCGAGAGTCCCGTGGCTGCGTGGTCCGTCCCTACGAATTACATTGGTCCCGTGGGAGGTGCTGGTGCCACCCAGGGGACGTTCGGGGGCTATTTCGAGTTTTCACACTCCAACGCAATGTTTTTAAGCCTAAGTTAAGAAATATGAAAATTACCACCGTATTCTCTAACCGGGAGTCCCGCGACTTCGTGGTCATTTCCTACGAGTTACATTGGTCCCGTGGGAGGTGTTGGTGCCACCCACGAGGACATTCAGGGGCTGTTTCGAGTTTTCACCCACTAACGCCATGTTTTTTAGCCTATTTCTAGAAATATACAAATTACCGCCGTATTGTCAAATCGGGAGTCCTGCGGCTGCGTGGTCAGTTCCTACGAGTTACATTGATCCCGTGGGATGTGGTGGTGCCACACACGGGCACGTTCGGGGGCTGTTTCGAGTTTTCACCCTCTAATGCCATGTTTTTAAGCCTAAGTCAAGAAATATGCAAATTATCATTATATTCTCAAACCGAGAGTCCCGCGGCTACGTGGTCAGTTCCTACGAGTTACATTGGTCCCGTGGGAGGTGTTGGTACCACCCACAGGGACGTTCGGGGGCTGTTTTGAGTTTTCATCCTCTAACGCCATGTTTTTAAGCCTAAGTCTAGAAATATACATATTACCATCGTATTCTCAAACCGGGAGTCCCGCGGGTGCGTGGTCAGTTCCTACGAGTTACATTGGTGCCGTGGGAGGTGCTGGTGCCACCCACGGGGCCGTTCGGGGGTTGTTTCGAGTTTTCACACTCTAACGCCTTGTTTTTAAGCCTAAGTCAAGAAATATGAAAAATACCATCGTATTCTCAAACCGGGAGTCCCGCGACTGCGTGGTCATTTCCTACGAGTTATATTGGTCCCGTGGGAGGTGTTGGTGCCACCCACGGGGACATTCGGGGCTTTTTCGAGTTTTCACCCACTAACGCCATGTTTTTAAGCCTAAGTCTAGAAATATACAAATTACCGTCGTATTCTCAAACCGGGAGTCCCGCGGCTTCGTGGTCAGTTCCTACGAGTTACATTGATCCCGTGGGATGTGTTGGTGCCACACATGGGGACGTTCGGGGGCAGTTTCGAGTTTTCCCCCTCTAATGCCATGTTTTTAAGCCTAAGTCTAGAAATATGCAAATTATCATTATATTCTCAAACCGGGAGTCCCGCGGCTGCGTGGTCAGTTACTACGAGTTACATTGGTCCCGTGGGAGGTGTTGGTACCACCCACAGGGACGTTCGGGGGATGTTTCGAGTTTTCACCCTGTAACGCCATATTTTTAGGGATAAGTTTAGAAATATGCAAATTACCGTCGTATTCTCAAATCGGGAGTCGTGCGGCTGCGTGGTCAGTTCGTACGAGTTACCTCAGTCCCGTGGGAGGTGTTGGTGCCACCCACGGGGATGTTCGGGGGCGGTTTTGGTTTTATCCCACTAAGGCCATGTTTTTAAGCCTAAGTCTACAATATGTAAATTACCGTCGTATTCTCAAACTGAGAGACCGACAACTGCGTGGTCAGCTCTTACGAGTTACATTAGTCCCGTGGGAGGTGTTGGTGCTACCCACGGGGATGTTCGGGTCCTGTTTTGAGTTTTCACCCTCTAACGCCATGTTTTTAATCCTGTCTAAAAATATACAAATTACCGTCATATTCTAACCAGGAGTCCCTAGGCTGCGTGGTCAGTTCCAAGGAGTTTCATTGGTCCTGTGGAAGGTGTTAGTGCCACCCATAGGGCTGTTCGGGGGTTGTTTCGAGTTTTTAACCACTAACGCCATGTTTTTTAGTCTAATTCTAGAAATATCCAAATTACCATCGTATTCTCATACCGGGGGTCCCGCAGCTGGGTGGTCACTTCCTACGAGTTACATTGGTCCCGTGAGAGGTGTTGGTGAAACCCACGGGGACACGCGGGGGCTGTTTTGAGTTTTCACCATCTAACGCCATGTTTTTAAGCCTAACTCTAGAAATATGGAAACTACCATCGTATTCTCAAACCGAGAGACCCGCGGCTGCGTGGTCAGTACCTACGAGTTACATTGGTCCCGTGGGAGGTGTTGGTGCCACCCACGGGGACGTTCGGGGGCTGTTTCGAGTTTTCATCTTCTAACGCCACGTTTTTAAGCCTAAGTCTAGAAATATGTAAATTACAGTCATATTCTCAAACCGGGAGACCCACCGCTGCGTGGTTAGTTCCTACGAGTTACATTAGTCCCGTGGGAGGTGTTGGTGCCACTCACGGGGACGTTCGGGAGCTGTTTTGAGTTTTCACCCTCTAACGCCATGTTTTTAAGCCTAAGTCTAGAAATATGCAAAATACCATCTTATTCTCAAACCGGGAGTCCCGCGACTGCGTGGTCAGTTCCTACGAGTTACTTTGGTCCCGTGGGAGGTGTTGGTGCCACCCACGTGGCCGTTCGGGGGGCTATTTCGAGTTTTCACTCACTGACGCCATGTTTTTAAGCCTAAGTCTAGAAATATGCGAATTACCGTCGTATTCTCAAACCGAGAGACTCGTGGCTGCGTGGTCCGTCCCTACGAATTACATTGGTCCCGTGGGAGGTGCTGGTGAAACCCAGGGGACGTTCGGGGGCTATTTCGAGTTTTCACACTCTAACGCAATGTTTTTAAGCCTAAGTTAAGAAATATGAAAATTACCATCGTATTCTCAAACCGGGAGTCCCGCGACTTCGTGGTCATTTCCTACGAGTTACATTGGTCCCGTGGGAGGTGTTGGTGCCACCCCCGAGGACATTCAGGGGCTGTTTCGAGTTTTCACCCACTAACGCCATGTTTTTTAGCCTATTTCTAGAAATATACAAATTATCGTCGTATTCTCAAATCGGGAGTCCTGCGGCTGCGTGGTCAGTTCCTACGAGTTACATTGATCCCGTGGGATGTGGTGGTGCCACACACGGGCACGTTCGGGGGCTGTTTCGAGTTTTCACCCTCTAATGCCATGTTTTTAAGCCTAAGTCTAAAAATATGCAAATTATCATTATATTCTCAAACCGAGAGTCCCGCGGCTACGTGGTCAGTTCCTACGAGTTACATTGGTCCCGTGGGAGGTGTTGGTACCACCCACAGGGACGTTCGGGGGTTGTTTTGAGTTTTCACCCTCTAACGCCATGTTTTTAAGCCTAAGTCTAGAAATATACAAATTACCATCGTATTCTCAAACCGAGAGACCCGCGGCTGCGTGGTCAGTACCTACGAGTTACATTGGTCCCGTGGGAGGTGTTGGTGCCACCCACGGGGACGTTCGGGGGCTGTTTCGAGTTTTTACCCACGAACGCCATGTTTTTAAGCCTAAGTCTAGAAATATGCAAATTACAGTCGTATTCTCAAACCGGGAGTCCCGCGGCTACGTGGTCAGTTCTAAATTGTTACATTCGTCCCATGGGAGATGTTGGTGCCACCCACGGGGACGTTCAGGGGATGTTTTGAGTTTTCACCCTCTAATGCCATGTTTTTAAGCCTAAGTCAAGAAATATGTAAATTTCCGTCGTATTTTCAAATCGGGAGTCCCGCGGCTGCGTAAGTTCCTACGAGTTATAGTGGTCCCGTGGGAGGTGTTGGTGCCACCCTCGGGGACGTTCAGGGGTTGTTTCGAGTTTTCATCCTCTAACGCCATGTTTTTAAGCCTTACTCTAGAATTATGCAAATTACCATCGTATTCTCAAATCGGGAGTCCCGCGACTGCGTGGTTAGTTCCTACGTGTTACATTGGTCCCGTGGGAGGTGTTCATGCCACCCACGGGGACGTTCGGGGGTTGTTTCGAGTTTTCACCCACTAATGCCATGTTTTTAAGCATAAGTCCAGAAATATCCAAATTACAGTCCTATTCTCAAATCGGGAGTCCCGCGGCTGCGAGGTCGGTTCCAAATTGTTACATTGGTCCCGTGGGAGGTGTTGGTGCCACCCACGGGGACGTTCAGGGGCTATTTCGAGTTTTCAACCTCCAATGCCATTTTTTAAGCCTAAGTCAAGAAATATGTAAATTTTTGTCGTATTTCCAAATCGGGAGTCCCGCGAATGCGTAAGTTCCTACGAGTTACAGTGGTCCCGTGGGAGGTGTTGGTGCCACCCCCGAGGACATTCAGGGGCTGTTTCGAGTTTTCACCCACTAACGCCATGTTTTTTAGCCTATTTCTAGAAATATACAAATTATCGTCGTATTCTCAAATCGAGAGTCCTGCGGCTGCGTGGTCAGTTCCTACGAGTTACATTGATCCCGTGGGATGTGGTGGTGCCACACACGGGCACGTTCGGGGGCTGTTTCGAGTTTTCACCCTCTAATGCCATGTTTTTAAGCCTAAGTCTAAAAATATGCAAATTATCATTATATTCTCAAACCGAGAGTCCCGCGGCTACGTGGTCAGTTCCTACGAGTTACATTGGTCCCGTGGGAGGTGTTGGTACCACCCACAGGGACGTTCGGGGGTTGTTTTGAGTTTTCACCCTCTAACGCCATGTTTTTAAGCCTAAGTCTAGAAATATACAAATTACCATCGTATTCTCAAACCGAGAGACCCGCGGCTGCGTGGTCAGTACCTACGAGTTACATTGGTCCCGTGGGAGGTGTTGGTGCCACCCACGGGGATGTTCGGGGGCTGTTTCGAGTTTTTACCCACGAACGCCATGTTTTTAAGCCTAAGTCTAGAAATATGCAAATTACAGTCGTATTCTCAAACCGGGAGTCCCGCGGCTACGTGGTCAGTTCTAAATTGTTACATTCGTCCCATGGGAGATGTTGGTGCCACCCACGGGGACGTTCAGGGGATGTTTTGAGTTTTCACCCTCTAATGCCATGTTTTTAAGCCTAAGTCAAGAAATATGTAAATTTCCGTCGTATTTTCAAATCGGGAGTCCCGCGGCTGCGTAAGTTCCTACGAGTTATAGTGGTCCCGTGGGAGGTGTTGGTGCCACCCTCGGGGACGTTCAGGGGTTGTTTCGAGTTTTCATCCTCTAACGCCATGTTTTTAAGCCTTACTCTAGAATTATGCAAATTACCATCGTATTCTCAAATCGGGAGTCCCGCGACTGCGTGGTTAGTTCCTACGTGTTACATTGGTCCCGTGGGAGGTGTTCATGCCACCCACGGGGACGTTCGGGGGTTGTTTCGAGTTTTCACCCACTAATGCCATGTTTTTAAGCATAAGTCCAGAAATATCCAAATTACAGTCCTATTCTCAAATCGGGAGTCCCGCGGCTGCGAGGTCGGTTCCAAATTGTTACATTGGTCCCGTGGGAGGTGTTGGTGCCACCCACGGGGACGTTCAGGGGCTATTTCGAGTTTTCAACCTCCAATGCCATTTTTTAAGCCTAAGTCAAGAAATATGTAAATTTTTGTCGTATTTCCAAATCGGGAGTCCCGCGAATGCGTAAGTTCCTACGAGTTACAGTGGTCCCGTGGGAGGTGTTGGTGCCACCCCCGAGGACATTCAGGGGCTGTTTCGAGTTTTCACCCACTAACGCCATGTTTTTTAGCCTATTTCTAGAAATATACAAATTATCGTCGTATTCTCAAATCGGGAGTCCTGCGGCTGCGTGGTCAGTTCCTACGAGTTACATTGATCCCGTGGGATGTGGTGGTGCCACACACGGGCACGTTCGGGGGCTGTTTCGAGTTTTCACCCTCTAATGCCATGTTTTTAAGCCTAAGTCTAAAAATATGCAAATTATCATTATATTCTCAAACCGAGAGTCCCGCGGCTACGTGGTCAGTTCTTACGAGTTACATTGGTCCCGTGGGAGGTGTTAGTACCACCCACAGGGACGTTCGGGGGTTGTTTTGAGTTTTCACCCTCTAACGCCATGTTTTTAAGCCTAAGTCTAGAAATATACAAATTACCATCGTATTCTCAAACCGAGAGACCCGCGGCTGCGTGGTCAGTACCTACGAGTTACATTGGTCCCGTGGGAGGTGTTGGTGCAACCCACGGGGACGTTCGGGGGCTGTTTCGAGTTTTTACCCACGAACGCCATGTTTTTAAGCCTAAGTCTAGAAATATGAAAATTACAGTCGTATTCTCAAACCGGGAGTCCCGCGGCTACGTGGTCAGTTCTAAATTGTTACATTCGTCCCATGGGAGATGTTGGTGCCACCCACGGGGACGTTCAGGGGATGTTTTGAGTTTTCACCCTCTAATGCCATGTTTTTAAGCCTAAGTCAAGAAATATGTAAATTTCCGTCGTATTTTCAAATCGGGAGTCCCGCGGCTGCGTAAGCTCCTACGAGTTATAGTGGTCCCGTGGGAGGTGTTGGTGCCACCCTCGGGGACGTTCAGGGGTTGTTTCGAGTTTTCATCCTCTAACGCCATGTTTTTAAGCCTTACTCTAGAATTATGCAAATTACCATCGTATTCTCAAATCGGGAGTCCCGCGACTGCGTGGTTAGTTCCTACGTGTTATATTGGTCCCGTGGGAGGTGTTCATGCCACCCACGGGGACGTTCGGGGGCTGTTTCGAGTTTTCACCCACTAATGCCATGTTTTTAAGCATAAGTCCAGAAATATCCAAATTACAGTCCTATTCTCAAATCGGGAGTCCCGCGGCTGCGAGGTCAGTTCCAAATTGTTACATTGGTCCCGTGGGAGGTGTTGGTGCCACCCACGGGGACGTTCAGGGGCTATTTTGAGTTTTCAACCTCCAATGCCATTTTTTAAGCCTAAGTCAAGAAATATGTAAATTTTTGTCGTATTTTCAAATCGGGAGTCCCGCGAATGCGTAAGTTCCTACGAGTTATAGTGGTCCCGTGGGTGGTGTTGGTGCCACCCTCGGGGACGTTCAGGTGTTGTTTCGAGTTTTCATCCTCTAACGCCATGTTTTTCAGCCTTACTCTAGAAATATGCAAATTACCATCGTATTCTCAAATCGGGAGTCCCGCGACTGCGTGGTTAGTTCCTACGTGTTACATTGGTCCCGTGGGAGGTGTTCATGCCACCCACGGGGACATTCGGGGGCTATTTCCAGTTTTCACCCACTAATGCCATGTTTTAAGCCTAAGTCTAGAAATATGCAAATTTCCGTCGTATTTTCAAACCGGGATTGCCGCGGCTGCGTGGTCAGTTCCTACGAGTTATATTAGTCCCGCGGGAGGTGCTGGTGCCACCCACGGGGCCGTTCGGGGGCTGTTTCGAGTTTTCACACTCTAACGCCATATTTTTAAGCCTAAGTCTATAAATATGCAAATTCCCGTTGTATTCTCAAACCAGGAGTCCCGCGACTGCATGGCCATTTCCTACGAGTTACATTGGTCCCGTGGGAGGTGTTGGTGCCACCCATGGGGACGTTTGGGGGCCGTCATGTTTTTAAGCCTAAGTCTATAAATATACAGATTACCATCGTATTCTCAAACTGGGAGTCCCGCGACTGCGTGGTCAGTTCCTACGAGTTACATTGGTCCCGTGGGATGTGTTGGTACCACCCACGGGGACATTCGGGGGCAGTTTTGAGTTTTCACCCTCTAACGTCATGTTTTTTAGCCTAAGTATAGAAATATAAAAATTACCATCGTATTCTCAAACCGGGAGTCCCGCGACTGCGTGGTCATTTCCTACGAGTTACATTGATCCCGTGGGAGGTGTTGGTGCCACCCATAGGGACGTTTGGGGCCACCATGTTTTTAAGCCTAAGTCTAGAAATATGCAAATTACCATCGTATTCTCAAATCGGGAGTCCCGCGACTGCGTGGTTAGTTCCTACGTGTTACATTGGTCCCGTGGGAGGTGTTCATGCCACCCACGGGGACGTTCGGGGGCTGTTTCCAGTTTTCACCCACTAATGCCATGTTTTTAAGCATAAGTCCAGAAATATGCAAATTACTGGCGTATTCTCAAAACGGGAGACCTGTGGCTACATGTTCAGTTCCCACGAGTTACATTGGTCCCGTGGGAGGTGTTGGTTCCACCCACGGGGACGTTCGAGGGTTATTTTGACTTTTCACCCCCTAACGCCATGTTTTAAAGCCTAATTACAGAAATATATAAATTACCGTCGTATTATCAAACCGGGAGTCCCGCGACTGCGTGGTCAGTTCCTACGAGTTGCATTGGTCCCGAGGGAGGTGTTGGTGCGATCGACGGGGCCGTTCAGGGGCTGTTTCGAGTTTTCACCCCCTAACGCTATGTTTTTAAGCCTAAGTCTAGAAATATACAAATTACCAACGTATTCAAAAACCGGGAGTCCAGTGGCTGCATGGTCAGTTCGTATGAGTTACATTGGTCCCGTGGGAGGTGCTGGTGCCACCCACGGGGACGTTCGGGGGTTGTTTTGAGTTTTTACCCTCTAGCGCCATGTTTTTAAGCCTAAGTCTAGAAATATGTAATTTTTCATTGTATTCTCAAACTCGGAGTCCCGCGGCTGCGTGGTCAGTTCCTACGAGTTACATTGGTCCAGTGGGAGGTGTTGGTACCACCCACAGGGACGTTCGGGGGCTGTTTCAAGTTTTCACCCTCTAACGCCATGTTTTTAAGTCTAAGTCTAGAAAAACGCAAATTACCGTCGTATTCTCAAACTGGGAGTCCCACGGCTGCGTGGTCAGTTCCTATGACTTACATTGGTCCCGTGGGAGGTATTGGTGCCACCCACGGGGATTATCGGGGGTGATTTCGATTTTCTCCCACTAAGGCCATGTTTTTAAGCCTAAGTCTAGAAATATGAAAATTACCGTCGTATTCTCAAACCGAGAGACCCGCAACAGCATGGTCAGTTCTTACGATTTACATTGGTCACGTGGGAGGTGTTGGTGCTACCCACGGGGATGTTCGGGGCCGGTTTTGAGTTTTCACCCTCTAACGCCATATTTTTAATCCTGTCAAGAAATATGGAAATTACCATCATATTCTCAAATCAGGAGTCCCGCAGCTGCGTGGTCAGTTCCTACGAGTTACATTGGTCCCGTGGGAGGTGTTGGTGCCACCCACAGGGCTATTCCGGGGTTGTTTCGAGTTTTCACCAACTAACGCCATGTTTTTAAGCCTAATTCTACAAATATCAAAATTACTGTCGTATTCTCAAACCGGGGGTCCCGCAGCTGGTTGATCACTTCCTACGAGTTTCATTGGTCCCTTGGGAGGTGTTGGTGCCACCCACGGGGACGTTCGGGGGTTGTTTCGAGTTTTCAGCCTCTAACGCCATGTTTTCATGCCCATGTCTAGAAATATGCAAATTACCATCATATTCTCAAATCGGGAGACCTGCGGCTGCGTGGTCAGTACCTACGAGTTACATTGGTCCCGTGGGAGGTGTTGGTACCAACCACGGGGACGTTCGGGGGCTGTTTCAATTTTTCACCCTCTAACGCCATGTTTTTAAGCCTAAGTCTAGAAATATGCAAATTACAGTCATATTCTCAAGTCACGAGTCCGGCGGCTGCGTGGTCAGATCCAAATTGTTACATTGGTCCCATGGGAGGTGTTGTTGCACCCATGGGGACGTTCCGGGGCTGTTTTGAGTTTTCACCCTCTAATGCCATATTTTTAGCCTAAGTCTAGAAATATGTAAATTTCCGTCGTATTCTCAAATCGGGAGTCCCGTGGCTGCGTCAGTTCCTACGAGTTACATTGGTCCCGTGGGAGGTGTTGGTGCCACCCACGGGGACGTTCGGGGCCGGTTTCGAGTTTTCACCCTCTAAAGCCATAATTTTAATCCTTTCAAGAAATATGGAAATTACCATCATATTCTCAAATCGGGAGTCCCGCGGCTGCGTGGTCACTTCCTACGAGTTACATTGGTCCCGTGGGAGGTGTTGGTACCACCCACGGGGACGTTCGGGGGCTGTTTCAAGTTTTCACCCTCTAACGACATATTTTTAAGCCTAAGTCTAGAAAAATGAAATCACCATCGTATTCTCAAACTGGGAGTCCCACGGCCGCGTGGTCAGTTCCTATGTGTTACATTGGTCCCGTGGGAGGTATTGGTGCCACCCACGGGGATGTTCGGGGGCGATTTTGATTTTCTCCCACTAAGGCCATGTTTGTTAGACTAAGTCTAGAAATATGCAAATTACCGTCATATTCTCAAACCGAGAGATCTGAAACAGCATGGTCAGTTCTTACGAGTTACATTGGTCCCGTGGGAGGTATTGGTGCTACCCACGGGAATGTTCGGGGCCGGTTTCGAGTTTTCACCCTCTAACGCCATATTTTTAATCCTGTCAAGAAATATGGAAATTACCATCATATTCTCGAAACCGGGAGTCCCGCGGCTGCGTGGTCAATTCCTACGAGTCACATTGGTCTCGTGGGAGGTGTTGGTGCCACCCACAGGGCTGTTCCGGGGTTGTTTCGAGTTTTCACCAACTAACGTCGTGTTTTTAAGCCTAATTCTATAAATATAAAAATTACTGTCGTATTCTCAAATCGGGGGTCCCGTAGCTGGTTGATCACTTCCTACGAGTTTCATTGGTCCCTTGGGAGGTGCTGGTGCCACCCACGGGGATGTTCGGGGGCTGTTTCGAGTTTTCAGCCTCTAACGCCATGTTTTTATGCCCATGTCTAGAAATATGCAAATTACCATCATATTCTCAAACCGGGAGACCTGCGGCTGCGTGGTCAGTACCTACGAGTTACATTGGTCCCGTGGGAGGTGTTGGTACCACCCACGGGGACGTTCGGGGGCTGTTTCAAGTTTTCACCCTCTAACGCCATGTTTTTAAGCCTATGTCTAGAAATATACAAATTACAGTCGTATTCTCAAATCACGAGTCCCGCGGCTGCGTGGTCAGATCCAAATTGTTACATTGGTCCCATGGGAGGTGTTGGTGCCACCCACGGGGACGTTCGGTGGTTGTTTCGAGTTTTCACCCTCTAATGCCATGTTTTTAAGCCTAAGTCTAGAAATATGTAAATTTTTGCCGTATTCTCAAATCGAGAGTCCCGTGGCTACGTCAGTTCCTACGAGTTACATTGGTCCCGTGGAAGGTGTTGGTGCCACCCACAGGGACGTTCGAGGCCTGTTTCGAGTTTTCACCCTCTAACGCCATGTTTTTAAGCCTAACTCTAGAAATATGCAAATTACTATCGTATTCTCAAACCGGGAGTCCCACGGCTGCGTCGTCAGTTCGTATGACTTACATTGGTCCCGTGGGATGTGTTGGTGCCACACACGGGGACGTTCAGAGGTTGCTTCGAGTTTTCCCCCTCTAACGCCATGTTTTTAAGTCTACGTCTAAAAATATGCAAATTACTGTCATATTCTCAAATCGGGAGTCCCACGGATGCGTGGTCAGTTCCTACGTGTTACATTGGTCCCGTGGGAGGTGTTGGTACCACCCACGGGGACATTCGGGGGATGTTTCAAGTTTTCACCCTCTAACGCCATGTTTTTAAGCCTAAGTCTAGAAAAATGCAAATTACCATCGTATTCTCAAACTGGGAGTCCCATGGCTGCGTGGTCAGTTCCTACGAGTTACATTGGTCCCGTGGGAGGTATTGGTGCCACCCACGGGGATGTTCGGGGGCGATTTTGATTTTCTCCCACTATGGCCATGTTTTTAAGCCTAAGTCTAGAAATATGCAAATTATCGTCGTATTCTTAAACCGAGAGACCCGAAACAGCATGGTCAGTTCTTACGAGTTACATTGGTCCCGTGGGAGGTGTTGGTGCTACCCACGGGGATGTTCGGGGCCGGTTTCGAGTTTTCACCCTTTAACGCCATATTTTTAATCTTATCAAGAAATATGGAAATTACCATCATATTCTCAAACCGGGAGTCCCGCGGCTGCGTGGTCAGTTCCTACTAGTTACCTTGGTCCCGTGAGAGGTGTTGGTACCACCCACGGGGACGTTCGGGGGCTGTTTCAAGTTTTCACCCTCTAACAGCATGTTTTTAAGCCTAAGTCTAGACAAATGAAAATTACCGTCGTATTCTCAAACTGGGAGTCCCACGGTTGCGTGGTCAGTTCCTACGAGTTACATTGGTCCCATGGGAGGTATTGGTGCCACCCACAGGGATGTTCGGGGGAGATTTTGATTTTCTCCCACTAAGGCCATGTTTTTAAGCCTAAGTCTAGAAATATGCAAATTACCTTCGTATTCTCAAACTGATAGACCCGCAATAGCATGGTCAGTTCTTACGAGTTACATTGGTCCCGTGGGAGGTGTTGGTGCTACCCACGGGGATGTTCGGGGTCAGTTTCAAGTTTTCACCCTCTAACGCCATATTTTTAATCCTCTCAAGAAATATGGAAATTACAATCATATTCTCAAACCGGGAGTCCCGCGGCTGCGTGGCCAGTTCCTACGAGTTACATTGGTCCCGTGGGAGGTGTTGGTGCCACCCACAAGGTTGTTCGGGGGTTGTTTCGAGTTTTCACCAACTAACGCCATGTTTTTAATCCTAATTCTAGAAATATCAAAATTACTGTCGTATTCTCAAACCGGGGGTCCCGCAGCTGGTTGATCACTTCCTACGAGTTTCATTGGTCCCTTGGGAGGTGTTGGTGCCACTCACGGGGACGTTCGGGGGCTGTTTCGAGTTTCAAACCTCTAACACCATGTTTTTATGCCCATGTCTAGAAATATGCAAATTACCATCATATTCTCAAACCGGGAGACCTGCGGCTGCGTGGTCAGTACCTACGAGTTACATTGGTCCCCTGTGAGGTGTTGGTACCATCCACGGGAACGTTCGGGGGCTGTTTCGAGTTTTCACCCTCTAACGCCATGTTTTTAAGCCTAAGTCTAGAAATATGCAAATTACAGTTGTATTCTCAAATCACGAGTCCCGCGGCTGCGTGGTCAGATCCAAATTGTCACATCGGTCCCATGGGTGGTGTTGGTGCCACCCACGGAGACGTTCGGGGGCTGTTTCGAGTTTTTACCCTCTAATGCCATGTGTTTAAGCCTAAGTCTAGAAATGTGTAAATTTCTGTCGTATTCTCAAATCCGGACTCCCGCGGCTGCGTCAGTTCCTACGAGTTATATTGGTCCCATGGGAGGAGTTGGTGCCACCCACGGGGATGTTCGGGGCCTGTTTCGAGTTTTCACCCTCTAACGCCATGTTTTTAAGCCTAAGTATAGAAATATGCAAATTACCATCGTATTCTCAAACCGGGAGTCTTGCGGCTATGTGGTCAGTTCCTACGAGTTACATTGGTCTCGTGGGAGGTGTTGGTGCCACCCACGGGGACATTCGGGGGCTATTTCGAGTTTTCACCCCCTAATGCCATGTTTTTAAGCGTAAGTCTAGAAATATATAAATTATCATCGTATTATCAAATCGGGAGTCCCGCGGCTACGTGGTGAGTTCCTATGAGTTACATTTGTCATAAGGGAGAAGTTGGTGCCACCTACGGGGCCATTCGGGGGATGTTTCGAGTTTTCACCAACTAATTCCATGTTTTTAAGCCTAGGTCTAGATATATACAAATTACCATCATATTCTCGAACCGGGAATCCCGTGGCTACGTGGTCAGTTCCTACGAGTTACATTGCTCCCATGGGAGGTGTTGGTGCCACCCACGGGGACGTTCGGGGGCTGTTTTGAGTTTTCATCCTCTAATACCATGTTTTTAAGGCTAATTCTGGAAATATACAAATTACAGTCGTATTCTCAAACCGGGAGACCCACCGCTGCGTGGTCAGTTCCTAAGAACTACATTGGTCCCGTAGGAGGTGTTGGTGCCACCCACGTGGCCATTCGGGGAGCTATTTCGAGTTTTCACCCACTAACTCCATGTTTTTAAGCCTAAGTCTAGATATATGCAAATTTTCATCGTATTCTAAAATCGGGATTCCCGCGGCTACGTGGTCAGTTCCTACGAGTTACATTCGTCTCGTGGGATGTGTTGGTACCACACACGGGGACGTTCGGGGGCTGTTTCGAGTTTTCACCCTCTAACGCCATGTTTTTAATCCTAAGTGTAGAAATATGCAAATTACCATCGTATTCTCAAATCGGGAGTCCCGCGGCTACGTGTTCAGTTCCAAATTGTTATATTGGTCCCATGGGATGTGTTGGTGCCACCCTCGGGGACGTTCGGGGGCTATTTCGAGTTTCCACCCCCTAACGCCATGTTTTTAAGCCTAAGTCTAGAAATATATAAATTACCATCTTATTATCAAATCGGGAGTCCCGCGGCTGCGTGGTCAGTTCCTACGAGTTACATTGGTCCCGCGAGAGGTGTTGGTGCCACCCATGGGGCCGTTCGGGGGCTATTTCGATTTTTCACCCACTAACGCCATGTTTTTAAGCCTAAGTCTTGAAATATGAAAATTACCATCTTATTCTCAAACCGGGAGTCCCGCAGCTGCTTGGTCAGTTCCTACGAGTTACATTGGTCCCGTGGGGGGTGTTGGTGCCACCCACGGGGCCGTTCGGGGGGCTATTTTGAATTTTCACCCACAAACGCCATGTTTTTAAGACTAAGTCTAGAATTATAGAAATTTCAATCGTATTCTCAAATCGGGATTTCCGCGGCTGCGTGGTCAGTTCCTACGAGTTACATTGGTCCAGTGGGAGGTGCTGGTGCCACCCACGGGGCCGTTCGGGGGCTGTTTCGAGTTTTCACACTCTAACTCCATGTTTTTAATCCTAAGTGTAGAAATATGCAAATTACCATCATATTCTCAAACCAGGAGTCCCATGACTGCGTGTTCATTTCATACGAGTTACATTGGTCCCGTGGGAAGTGTTGGGGCCACCCATGGGGACGTTCGAGGGCTGTTTCGAGTTTTCACCCACTAACGCATGTTTTTAAGCCTATATCTAGAAATATGCAATTTACTGTCGTATTCTCAAGCCGGGAGTCCCGCGGCTGCGTGGCCAGTTCCTACGAGTTACATTGGTCCCGTGGGAGGAGTTTGTGCCACCCACGGGGCCGTTCGGGGGCTGTTTCGAGTTTTCACCCACTAACGCCATGTTTTTAAGCCTTAGCCTAGAAATATGCAAATTACCGTCGTATTCTCAAACCGGGATTCCCGCGGCTACGTGGTCAGTTCCTATGAGTTACATTGGTCCCATGGGAGGTGTTGGTGCCACCCACGGGGCTGTTCGGGGGCTGTTTTAAGTTTTCACCCACTAACGCCATATTTTTAAGCCTAAGTGTAGAAATATACAAATTACAGTTGTATTCTCAAACCGGGAGTCCCGCGGCTGCGTGGTCAGTTCCTACGAGTTTGATTGGTCCGTGGGATGTGTCGGTGCCACACACAGGGACGTTCGGGGGCAGTTCCGAGTTTTCACCCTCTAACGCCATGTTTTTAAGCCTAAATGAAGAAATATGCAAATTACCGTCATATTCTCAAACCGGGAGTCCTGCAGCTGCGTGGTCAGTTTCTACGAGTTACATTGGTCCCGTGGGAGGTGTTGGTACCACCCACGGGGCCGTTCGTGTTCTCTTTCGAGTTTTCAGCCTCTAACGCCATATTTGTAAGTTTAGGTCTAGAAATATGCAAATTATCGTCGTTTTATCAAACCGGGAGACCCACGGCTACGTGGTCAGTACCTACGAGTTACATTGGTCTCGTGGGAGGTGTTGGTTCCACCCACGGTGCATTCGGGGGTTATTTTGAGTTTTCACCCTCTAACGCCATGTTTTTAAGCCTAAGTCTAGAAATATATAAATTACCGTCTTATTATCAAATCAGGAGTCCCGCGGCTGCGTGGTCAGTTCCTACGAGTTACATTGGTCCCGCGGGAGGTGTTGGTGCCACCCATGGGGCCGTTCGGGGGTTATTTCGATTTTTCACCCACTAACACCATGTTTTTAAGCCTAAGTCTAGAAATATGCAAATAACCATCTTATTCTCAAATCGGGAGTCCCGCAGCTGCTTGGTCAGTTCCTACGAGTTACATTGGTCCCATGGGAGGTGTTGGTGCCACCTCACACCAAATATTGAGTGGGTCACAGCCCAAGTCCGCGATCAGCTGGTCGCGGACTTGGGACGTTCGGGGGCTGTTTCGAGTTTTCACCCTCGAACGCCATGTTTTTAAGCCCAAGTCTAGAGATATGCAAACTACCCTGTTATGCTCAAACCGGGAGTCCCGCGACTGCGTGGTCAGTTCCTATGAGTTTCATTGGTCCCGTGGGAGGTGTTGGTGCCACCCACGGGGCCGTTCGGGGGGCTATTTTGAGTTTTCACCCACAAACCCCACGTTTTAAGCCTAAATCTAGAAATATGCAAATTTCCATCGTATTTTCAAACCGGAATTCCCGCAGCTGCGTGGTCAGTTCCTACGAGTTATATTAGTCCCCTGGGAGGTGCTGGTGCCACCCACGGGGCCGTTCGGGGGCTCTTTCGAGTTTTCACACTCTAACGCCATGTTTTTAAGCCTAAGTATACAAATATGCAAATTCCAGTCGTATTCTCAAACCGGGAGTCCCGCGACTGCGTGGTCATTTCCTACGAGTTACATTGGTCCTGTGGGAGGTGTTGGTGCCACCCATGGGGACGTTTGGGGGGCGCCATGTTTTTAAGCCTAAGTCTAGAAATATGCAGATTACGGTCGTATTCTCAAAGCAGGAGTCCCGCGACTGCGTGGTCAATTCCTACGAGTTACATTGGTCCCGTGGGATGTGTTGGTACCACCCACGAGGACGTTCGGGGGCAGTTTTGAGTTTTCACCCTCTAACGCCATGTTTTTTAGCCTAAGTCTAGAAATATAAAAATTACCATCGTATTCTCAAACCGGGAGTCCCGCGACTGCGTGATCATTTCCTACGAGTTACATTGATCCCGTGGGAGGTGTTGGTGCCACCCATAGGGACGTTTGGAGGCCGCCATGTTTTTAAGCCTAAGTCTAGAAATATGCAGATTACCGTCGTATTCTCAAACCGGGAGTCTCGCGACTGCGTGGTCAGTTCCTACGAGTAACATTGGTCCCGTGGGATGTGTTGGTACCTCCCACGGGGACGTTCCGGGGATGTTTTGAGTTTTCACCCTCTAACGCCATGTTTTTAAGCCTAAGTCTAGAAATATACAAATTACCATCGTATTCTCAAATCGGGAGTCCCGCGACTGCGTGATCTGTTCCTATAAGTTACATTGGTCCCGTGGGAGATGTTGGTGCCACCCACGGGGATGTTCGGGGGCGGTTTGGATTTTTGCCCACTAAGGCCATGTTTTTAAGCCTAGGTCTAGAAATATGCAAATTACTGTCGTATTCTCAAACCGAGAGACCCGCGACTACGTGGTCAGTTCTTATGAGTTGCATTAGTCCCGTGGGAGGTGTTGGTTCTACCCACGGGGATGTTCGGGGCCTGCTTCGAGTTTTCACCCTCTAACGCCATGTTTTTAAGCCTAAGTCTAGAACTATGCAAATTACAGTTGTATTCTCAAATCAGGAGTCCCACGGCTGCGTGGTCAGTTCCAAATTGTTACATTGGTACCGTGGGAGGTGTTGGTGCCACCCACGGGGACGTTCGGGTGCTATTTCGAGTTTTCACCTCTAACGCCATATTTTTAAACCTAACTCAAGAAATATATAAATTACCATCGTATTATCAAACCGGGAGTCCCGCGGCTGTGTGGTCAGTTCCTACGAGTTACATTGGCCCCGAGGGAGGTGTTGGTGCCACCCACAGGGCCGTTCGGGGGCTGTTTTGAGTTTTCACCCTTTAACGCCATGTTTTTAAGCCTAAGTCTAGAAATATGAAAATTAAAGTCATATTCTCAAATCGGGAGTCCCGCGGCTGCGTGGTCAGTTCCAAATTGTTACATTGGTCCCATGGGATTATTGGTGCCACCCACGGGGACGTTCGGGGGCTATTTCGAGTTTCCACCCCCTAACGCCTTGTTTTTAAGCCTAAGTCTAGAAATATATAAATTACCGTCTTAATATCAAACCGGGAGTCCCGCGGCTGCGTGGTCAGTTCCTACGAGTTACATTGGTCCCGTGGGAGGTGTTGGTGCCATCCACGAAGACGTTCGGGGGCTTTTTCGAGTTTTCATCCTCTAACGCCATGTTTTTAAGCCTAAGTCTAGAAATATGCAAATTACCTTCTTATTCTCAAACCGGGAGTCCCGCGGCTGAGTGGTCAGTTCCTACGAGTTACATTGGTCCCGTGGGAGGTGTTGGTGCCACCCACGGGGCCGTTCGGGGGGCTATTTTGGGTTTTCACCCACAAACGCCATGTTTTTAAGCTTAAGTCTAGAAATATGCAAATTTCCATCGTATTCTCAAATCGGGATTCTCGCGGCTGCGTGGTCAGTTCCTACGAGTTACATTGGTCCAGTGGGAGGTGCTGGTGCCACCCATGGGGCCGTTCGGGTGCTGATTCGAGTTTTCACACTCTAACACAATGTTTTTAATCCTAAGTGTAGAAATATGCAAATTACCATTGTATTCTCAAACCAGGAGTCCCACGACTGCGTGTTCATTTCCTACGAGTTACATTGGTCCTGTGGGAGGTGTTGGTTCCACCCATGGGGACGTTCGAGGGTTGTTTCGTGTTTTCACCCACTAACGCATGTTTTTAAGCCTATGTCTAGAAATATGCAAATTACCATCGTATTCTCAAAACAGGAGTCCCGCGGCTGCGTGGCCAGTTCCTACGAGTCACATTGGTCCCGTGGGAGGAGTTAGTACCACTCACGGGGCCGTTCGGGGGCTGTTCGAGTTTTCACCCACTAACGCCATGTTTTTAATCCTAAGTGTAGAAATATATAAATTACAATTGTATTCTCAAATCGGGAGTCCCGCGGCTGCGTGGTCAGTTCTTACGAGTTACATTGGTCCCATGGGATGTGTTGGTGCCACACACGGGGACGTTCGGGGGCAGTTTCGAGATATCACCCTCTAACGCCATCTTTTTAAGCCTAAATAAAGAAATATGCAAATTATCGTCATATTCTCAAACTGGGAGTCCTGCGGCTACGTGGTCAGTTTATACGAGTTACATTGGTCCCGTGGGGGGTGTTGGTACCACCCACGGGGACGTTAGTGGGATGTTTCGAGATTTCACCCTCTAACGCCATGTTTTTAAGTCTAGGTCTAGAAATATAAAAATTACCGTCGAATTCTGAAACCGGGAGACCCACGGCTGCGTGGTCAGTACGTACGAGTTACATTGGTCCCGTGGGAGGTGTTGGTGCCACCCACGGTGACGTTCGGGGGCTATTTCGAGTTTTCACCCTCTAACGCCATGTTTTTAAGCCTAAGTCTAGAAATATGCAAATTAAAGTCATATTCTCAAATCGGGAGTCCCGCGGCTGCGTGGTCAGTTCCAAATTTTTATATTGGTCCCATGGGAGGTGTTGGTGCCACCCTCGGGGAAGTTCGGGGGCTATTTCGAGTTTCCACCCCCTAACGACATGTTTTTAACCTAAGTCTAGAAATATATAAATTACCATCTTATTATCAAATCGGGAGTCCCGCGGCTGCGTGGTCAGTTCCTACGAGTTACATTGGTCCCGCGGGAGGTGTTGGTGCCACCCATGGGGCCGTTCGGGGGCAATTTCGATTTTTCACCCACTAACGCCATGTTTTTAAGCCTAAGTTTAGAAATATGCAAATTACCATCTTATTCTCAAATCGGGAGTCCCGCAGCTCCTTGGTCAGTTCCTACGAGTTACATTGGTCCCGTGGGAGGTGTTGGTGCCACCCACGGGGCCGTTCGGGGGGCTGTTTCGAGTTTTCACCCACAAACGCCATGTTTTTAAGCCTAAGTCTAGAAATATGGAAATTCCAATCGTATTCTCAAATCGGGATTCCCGCGGCTGCGTGGTCAGTTCCTACGAGTTACATTAATCCAGTAGGAGGTGCTGGTGCCACCCACGGGGCCGTTCGGGGGCTGTTTCGAGTTTTCACACTCTAACGCCATGTTTTTAATCCTAAGTGTAGAAATATGCAAATTACCATCGTATTCTCAAACCAGGAGTCTCGCGACTGCGTGTTCATTTCCTACGAGTTACATTGGTCCCGTGGGAGGTGTTGGTGCCACCCATGGGGACGTTCGAGGGCTGTTTCGAGTTTTCACCCACTAACGCATGTTTTTAAGCCTATGTCTAGAAATATGCAATTTACCGTGGTATTCTCAAACCGGGAGTCCCGCGGCTGCGTGGCCAGTTCCTACGAGTTACATTGGTCCCGTGGGAGGAGTTTGTGCCACCCACGGGACCGTTCGGGGGCTGTTTCAAGTTTTCACCCACTAACGCCATGTTTTTAAGCCTTAGCCTAGAAATATGCAAATTACCATCGTATTCTCAAACCGGGAGTCCCGCGGTTGCGTGGTCAGTTCCTACGAGTTACATTGGTCCCATGGGAGGTGTTGGTGCCAACCACGGGGCCGTACGGGGGTTGTTTCGAGTTTTCACCCACTAACGCCATTTTTTAAGCCTAAGTGCAGAAATATATAAATTACCATTTTATTCTCAAATCGGGAGTCCCGCGGCTGCGTGGTCAGTTCTTACGAGTTTTATTGGTCCCGTGGGATGTGTTGGTACCACACACAGGGACGTTCGGGGGCAATTTCGAGTTTTCACCCTCTAACGCCATGTTTTTAAGCCTAAATGAAGAAATATGCAAATTACCGTCATATTCTCAAACCGGGAGTCCTGCGGCTGCGTGGTCAGTTTCTACGAGTTACATTACTTCCGTGGGAGGTGTTGGTACCACCCTCGGGGCCGTTCGTGGGCTCTTTTGAGTTTTCACCCTCTAACGCCATATTTTTAAGTTTAGGTCTAGAAATATGCAAATTACCGTCGTATTCTCAAATCGGGAGACCCACGGCTACGTGGTCAGTACCTACGAGTTACATTGGTCCCGTGGGAGGTGTTGGTTCCACCCACGGTGCGTTCGGGGGCTATTTCGAGTTTTCACCCTCTACTGCCATGTTTTTAATCCTAAGTCTAGAAATATGCAAATTAATGTCATATTCTCAAATCGGGAGTTCCGCGGCTGCGTGGTCAGTTCCAAATTGTTACATTGGTCCCATGGGAGGTGTTGGTGCCACCCACGGGGACGTTCGGGGGGCTATTTCGAGTTTCCACCCCCTAACGCCTTGTTTTTAATCCTAAGTCTAGAAATATATAAATTACCTTCTTATTATCAAACCGGGAGTCCCGCGGCTGCGTGGTCAATTCCTACGAGTTACATTGGTCCCGTGGGAGGTGTTACTCCCATCCACGGGGACGTTCGGGGGCTATTTCGAGTTTTCACCCTCTAACGCCATGTTTTTAATCCTAAGTCTAGAAATATGCAAACTACCCTCTTATGCACACACCGGGAGTTCCGCGACTGCGTGGTCAGTTCCTATGAGTTACATTGGTCCCGTGGGAGGTGTTGGTGCCACCCACGGGGCCGTTCGGGGGGCTATTTCGAGTTTTCACCCACTAACGCCATGTTTTAAGCCTAAGTCTAGAAATATGAAAATGTCCGCCGTATTTTCAAACCGGGATTCCCGCGGCTGCGTGGTCAGTTCCTATGAGTTATATTAGTCCCGTGGGAGGTGCTGGTGCCACCCACGGGGCCGTTCGGGGGCTGTTTCGAGTTTTCACACTATAACACCATGTTTTTAAGCCTAAGTCTATAAATATGGAAATTCCTGTCGTATTCTCAAACCAGGAGTCCCGCGACTGCGTGGTCATTTCCTACGAGTTACATTGGTCCCGTGGGAGGTGTTGGTGCCACCCATGGCGACGTTTGGGGGCTGTTTCGAGTTTTCACACTCTAACACAATGTTTTTAATCCTAAGTGTAGAAATATGCAAATTACCATTGTATTCTCAAACCAGGAGTCCCGCGACTGTGTGTTCATTTCCTACGAGTTACATTGGTCCCGTGGGAGGTGTTGGTGCCACCCACGGGGACGTTCGAGGGCTGTTTCGAGTTTTCACCCACTAACGCATGTTTTTAAACCTATGTCTAGAAATATGCCAATTACCGTCGTATTCTCAAACCAGGAGTCCCGCGGCTGCGTGGCCAGTTCCTACGAGTTACATTGGCCCCGAGGGAGGTGTTGGTGCCACCCACAGGGCCGTTCGGGGGCTATTTTGAGTTTTCACCCTTTAACGCCATGTTTTTAAGCCTAAGTCTAGAAATATGCAAATTAAAGTCATATTCTCAAATCGGGAGTCCCGCGGCTGCGTGGTTAGTTCCAAATTGTTACATTGGTCCCATGGGAGGTATTGGTGCCACCCACGGGGACGTTCGGGGGCTATTTCGAGTTTCCACCCCCTAACGCCTTGTTTTTAAGCCTAAGTCTAGAAATATATAAATTACCGTCTTAATATCAAACCGGGAGTCCCGCGGCTACGTGGTCAGTTCCTACGAGTTACATTGGTCCCGTGGGAGGTGTTGGTGCCATCCACGAAGACGTTCGGGGGCTGTTTCGAGTTTTCATCCTCTAACGCCATGTTTTTTAGCCTAAGTCTAGAAATATGCAAATTACCTTCTTATTCTCAAACCGGGAGTCCCGCGGCTGCGTGGTCAGTTCCTACGAGTTACATTGGTCCCGTGGGAGGTGTTGGTGCCACCCACGGGGCCGTTCGGGGGGCTATTTTGGGTTTTCACCCACAAACGCCACGTTTTTAAGCTTAAGTCTAGAAATATGCAAATTTCCATCGTATTCTCAAATTGGGATTCTCGCGGCTGCGTGGTCAGTTCCTACGAGTTACATTGGTCCAGTGGGAGGTGCTGGTGCCACCCATGGGGCCGTTCGGGGGCTGTTTCGAGTTTTCACACTCTAACACAATATTTTTAATCCTAAGTGTAGAAATATGCAAATTACCATTGTATTCTCAAACCAAGAGTCCCACGACTGCGTGTTCATTTCCTACGAGTTACATTGGTCCTGTGGGAGGTGTTGGTTCCACCCATGGGGACGTTCGAGGGTTATTTCGTGTTTTCACCCACTAACGCATGTTTTTAAGCCTATGTCTAGAAATATGCAAATTACCATCGTATTCTCAAAACAGGAGTCCCGCGGCTGCGTGGCCAGTTCCTACGAGTCACATTGGTCCCGTGGGAGGAGTTTGTACCACTCACGGGGCCGTTCGGGGGCTGTTTCGAGTTTTCACCCACTAACGCCATGTTTTTAATCCTAAGTGTAGAAATATATAAATTACAATTGTATTCTCAAATCGGGAGTCCCGCGGCTGCGTGGTCAGTTCTTACGAGTTACATTGGTCCCATGGGATGTGTTGGTGCCACACACGTGGACGTTCGGGGACAGTTTCGAGATATCATCCTCTAACGCCATCTTTTTAAGCCTAAATCAAGAAATATGCAAATTACCGTCATATTCTCAAACTGGGAGTCCTGCGGCTACATGGTCAGTTTATACGAGTTATATTGGTCCCGTGGGGGGTGTTGGTACCACCCACGGGGACGTTAGTGGGATGTTTCGAGATTTCACCCTCTAATGCCATGTTTTTAAGTCTAGGTCTAGAAATATAAAAATTACCGTCGAATTCTGAAACCGGGAGACCCACGGCTGCGTGGTCAGTACGTACGAGTTACATTGGTCCCGTGGGAGGTGTTGGTGCCACCCACGGTGACGTTCGGGGGCTATTTCGAGTTTTCACCCTCTAACCCCATGTTTTTAAGCCTAAGTCTAGAAATATGCAAATTAAAGTCATATTCTCAAATCAGGAGTCCCGCGGCTGCGTGGTCAGTTCCAAATTTTTATATTGGTCCCATGGGAGGTGTTGGTGCCACCCTCGGGGACGTTCGGGGGCTATTTCGAGTTTCCACCCCCTAACGACATGTTTTTAAGCCTAAGTCTAGAAATATACAAATTACCATCTTATTATCAAATCAGGAGTCCCGCGGCTGCGTGGTCAGTTCCTACGAGTTACATTGGTCCCGTGGGAGGTGTTGGTGCCACCCATGGGGCCGTTCGGGGGCTATTTCGATTTTTCACCCACTAACTCCATGTTTTTAAGCCTAAGTTTAGAAATATGCAAAGTACCATCTTATTCTCAAACCGGGAGTCCCGCAGCTGCTTGGTCAGTTCCTACGAGTTACATTGGTCCCGTGGGAGGTGTTGGTGCCACCCACGGGGCCGTTCGGGGGGCTATTTCGAGTTTTCACCCACAAACGCCATGTTTTTAAGCCTAAGTCTAGAAATATGGAAATTCCAATCGTATTCTCAAATCGGGATTCCCGCGGCTGCGTGGTCAGTTCCTACGAGTTACATTGGTCCAGTGGGAGGTGCTGGTGCCACCCACGGGGCCGTTCGGGGGCTGTTTCGAGTTTTCACACTCTAACGCCATGTTTTTAGTCCTAAGTGTAGAAATATGCAAATTACCATCGTATTCTCAAACCAGGAGTCTCGCGACTGTGTGTTCATTTCCTACGAGTTACATTGGTCCCGTGGGAGGTGTTGGTGCCACCCATGGGGACGTTCGAGGGCTGTTTCGAGTTTTCACCCACTAACGCATGTTTTTAAGCCTGTCTAGAAATATGCAATTTACCGTCATATTCTCAAACCGGGAGTCCCGCGGCTGCGTGGCCAGTTCCTACGAGTTACATTGGTCCCGTGGGAGGAGTTTGTGCCACCCACGGGGCCGTTCGGGGGCTGTTTCGAGTTTTCACCCACTAACGCCATGTTTTTAAGCCTTAGCCTAGAAATATGCAAATTACCATCGTATTCTCAAACCGGGAGTCCCGCGGTTGCGTGGTCAGTTCCTACGTGTTACATTGGTCCCATGGGAGGTGTTGGTGCCAACCACGGGGCCGTACGGGGGTTGTTTCGAGTTTTCACCCACTAACGCCATTTTTTAAGCCTAAGTGCAGAAATAAATAAATTACCATTGTATTCTCAAATCGGGAGTCCCGCGGCTGCGTGGTCAGTTCTTACGAGTTTTATTGGTCCCGTGGGATGTGTTGGTGCCACACACAGGGACGTTCGGGGGCAATTTCGAGTTTTCACCCTCTAACGCCATGTTTTTAAGCCTAAATGAAGAAATATGCAAATTACCGTCATATTCTCAAACCGGGAGTCCTGCGGCTGCGTGGTCAGTTTCTACGAGTTACATTACTTCCGTGGGAGGTGTTGGTACCACCCTCGGGGCCGTTCGTGGGCTCTTTCGAATTTTCACGCTCTAACGCCATATTTTTAAGTCTAGGTCTAGAAATATGCAAATTACCGTCGTATTCTCAAATCGGGAGACCCACGGCTACGTGGTCAGTACCTACGAGTTACATTGGTCCCGTGGGAGGTGTTGGTTCCACCCATGGTGCGTTCGGGGGCTATTTAGAGTTTTCACCCTCTAACGCCATGTTTTTAATCCTAAGTCTAGAAATATGCAAATTAATGTCATATTCTCAAATCGGGAGTCCCGCGGCTGCGTGGTCAGTTCCAAATTGTTACATTGGGCCCATGGGAGGTGTTGGTGCCACCCACGGGGACGTTTGGGGGTTGTTTCGAGTTTTCACACTCTAACACAATGTTTTTAATCCTAAGTGTAGAAATATGCAAATTACCATTGTATTCTCAAACCAGGAGTCCCGCGACTGTGTGTTCATTTCCTACGAGTTACATTGGTCCCGTGGGAGGTGTTGGTGCCACCCACGGGGAAGTTCGAGGGCTGTTTCGAGTTTTCACCCACTAACGCATGTTTTTAAACCTATGTCTAGAAATATGCCAATTACCGTCGTATTCTGAAACCAGGAGTCCCGCGGCTGCGTGGCCAGTTCCTACGAGTTACATTGGTCCCGTGGGAGGAGTTGGTACCACCCACGGGGCCGTTCGGGGGCTGTTTCGAGTTTTCACCCACTAACGCCATGTTTTTAATCCTAAGTATAGAAATATATAAATTACAATTGTATTCTCAAATCGGGAGTCCCGCGGCTGCGTGGTCAGTTCTTAGGAGTTACATTGGTCCCGTGGGATGTGTTGCTGCCACACACGGTGACGTTCGGGGCAGTTTCGAGTTTTCACCCTCTAACGCCATCTTTTTAAGCCTAAATCAAGAAATATGCAAATTACCGTCATATTCTCAAACCGGGAGTCCTGCGGCTACGTGGTCAGTTTCTACGAGTTACATTGGTTCCGTGGGAGGTGTTGGTACCACCCTCGGGGCCGTTCGTGGGCTCTTTCGAGTTTTCACCCTCTAACGCCATATTTTTAAGTCTAGGTCTAGAAATATGCAAATTACCGTCGTATTCTCAAACCGGGAGACCCACAGCTGCGTGGTCAGTACCTACGAGTTACATTGGTCCCGTGGGAGGTGTTGGTGCCACCCACGGTGACGTTCGGGGGCTATTTCGAGTTTTCACCCTCTAACGCCATATTTTTAAGCCTAAGTCTAGAAATATGCAAATTAAAGTCATATTCTCAAATCGGGAGTCCCGCGGCTGCGTGGTCAGTTCCAAATTGTTATATTGGTCCCATGGGACGTCTTAGTGCCACCCTCGGGGATGTTCGGGGACTATTTCGAGTTTCCACCCCCTAACGCCCTGTTTTTAAGCCTAAGTCTAGAAATATGCAAACTACCCTCTTATGCTCAAACCGGGAGTCCCGCGACTGCGTGGTCAGTTCCTATGAGTTATATTGGTCCCGTGGGGGGTGTTGGGGCCACCCACGGGGCCGTTCGGGGGACGATTTTGAGTTTTCACCCACTAACGCCATGTTTTAAGCCTAAGTCTAGAAATATGCAAATTTCCGTCGTATTTTCAAACCGGGATTCCCGCGGCTGCGTGGTCAGTTCCTACGAGTTATATTAGTCCCGCGGGAGGTGCTGGTGCCACCCACGGGGCCGTTCGGGGGCTGTTTCGAGTTTTCACACTCTAACGCCATATTTTTAAGCCTAAGTCTATAAATATGCAAATTCCCGTTGTATTCTCAAACCGGGAGTCCCGCGACTGCATGGCCATTTCCTACGAGTTACATTGGTCCCGTGGGAGGTGTTGGTGCCACCCATGGGGACGTTTGGGGGCCGTCATGTTTTTAAGCCTAAGTCTATAAATATACAGATTACCATCGTATTCTCAAACTGGGAGTCCCGCGACTGCGTGGTCAGTTCCTACCAGTTACATTGGTCCCGTGGGATGTGTTGGTACCACCCACGGGGACATTCGGGGGCAGTTTTGAGTTTTCACCCTCTAACGTCATGTTTTTTAGCCTAAGTATAGAAATATAAAAATTACCATCGTATTCTCAAACCGGGAGTCCCGCGACTGCGTGGTCATTTCCTACGAGTTACATTGATCCCGTGGGAGGTGTTGGTGCCACCCATAGGGACGTTTGGGGCCACCATGTTTTTAAGCCTAAGTCTAGAAATATGCAGATTACCATCGTATTCTCAAACCGGGAGTCCCGCGACTTCGTGGTCAGTTCCTACGAGTTACATTGGTCCCGTGGGATGTGTTGGTACCACCCACGGGGACGTTTGGGGGAAATTTTGAGTTTTCACCCTCTAACGCCATGTTTTTTAGCCTAAGTCTAGAAATATAAAAATTACCATCGTATTCTCAAACTGGGAGTCCCACGACTGCGTGGTCATTTCCTACGAGTTACATTGGTCCCGTGGGAGGTGTTGGTGCCACCCATGGGGGCGTTTGGAGGCCGCCATGTTTTTAAGCCTAAGTCTAGAAATATGCAGTTTACCGTTGTATTCTCAAATCGGGAGTCTCGTGACTGCGTGGTCAGTTCCTACGAGTTACATTGGTCCCGTGGGATGTGTTGGTACCACCCACGGGGACGTTCGGGGGAACTTTTGAGTTTTCACCCTCTAACGCCATGTTTTTAAGCCTGAGTCTAGAAATATGCAAATTACCATCGTATTCTCAAATCGGGAGTCCCGCGGCTGCGTGGTCTGTTCCTATGAGTTACATTGGTCCCGTGGGAGATGTTGGTGCCACCCACGGGAATGTTCGGGGGCGGTTTTGATTTTTGCCCACTAAGGCCATGTTTTTAAGCCTAGGTCTAGAAATATGCAAATTATTGTCGTATTCTCAAACCGAGAGACCCGCGACTGCGTGGTCAGTTCTTACGAGTTGCATTAGTCCCATGGGAGGTGTTGGTTCTACCCACGGGGATGTTCGGGGCCTGCTTCGAGTTTTCATCCTCTAAAGCTATGTTTTTAATCTTGTTTGGTAATATGCAAATTACCGTCATATTCTCAAATCGGGAGTCCCGCGGCTGCGTGGTCAGTTCCTACGAGTTACATTGGTTTCGTTGGAGGTGTTGGTGCCACCCACAGGGCTGTTCGGGGGTTGTTTAGAGTTTTCACCAACTAACACCATGTTTTTAAGCCTAATTCCAGAAATATCCAAATTACCGTCGTATTCTCAAACCGGGAGTCCCGCAGCTGCGTGGTCAGTTCCTACGAGTTACATTGGTCCCGCGGGAGGTGTTGGTACCACCCACGGGGATATTCGGGGGCTGTTTCTAGTTTTCACCCACTAACGCCATGTTTTAAGCCTAAGTCTAGAAATATACAAATTTCCGTCATATTCTCAAATCGGGAGACCTGTGGCTGCGTGGTCAGTACCTACGAGTTACATTGGTCCCGTGGGAGGTGTTGGTGCCACCCACGGGGACGTCCGGGGGCTATTTTGAGTTTTCACCCTCTAACGCCATATTTTTAAACCTAAGTCTAGAAATATGCAAATTACCGTTGTATTCTTAAACCGGGAGTCCCGCGGCTACGTGGTTCGTTCCTACGAATTACATTGTCCCGTGGGAGGTGTTGGTGCCACGCACAGGGTCGTTTAGGGGCTGTTTCAATATTTCACCCACTAACGCCATGTTTTCAAGCCTAAGTCAAGAAATATACAAATTACCACCGTATTCTCAAACCGGGAGTCTCGCAGCTGCGTGGTCAGTTCCTATGAGTTACATTGGTCCCGTGGGAGATGTTGGTGCCACCCACGGGGATGTTCGGGGGCGGTTTTGATTTTTGCCCACTAAGGCCATGTTTTTAAGCCTAGGTCTAGAAATATGCAAATTACTGTCGTATTCTCAAACCGGGAGACCCGCGACTGCGTGGTCAGTTCTTACGAGTTGCATTAGTCCCATGGGAGGTGTTGGTTCTACCCACGGGGATGTTCGGGGCCTGCTTCAAGTTTTCACCCTCTAAAGCTATGTTTTTAATCCTGTTTGGTAATATGCAAATTATCGTCATATTCTCAAATCGGGAGTCCCGCGGCTGCGTGGTCAGTTCCTACGAGTTACATTGGTTTTGTTGGAGGTGTTGGTGCCACCCACAGGGTTGTTCGGGGGTTGTGTAGAGTTTTCACCAACTAACGCCATGTTTTTAAGCCTAATTCCAGAAATATCCAAATTGTAGTCATATTCTCAAACCGGGACACCCACCGCTGCGTGGTCAATTCCTAGGAGTTACATTGGTCCCGTGGGAGATGTTAGTGCCACCCACGGGGACGTCCGGGGGATGTTTCGAGTTTTCATCCTCTAACGCCATATTTGTAAGCCTAAGTCTTGAAATATGCAAGTTACTGTCTTATTCACAAACCGAGAGTCCCGCGGCTGCGTGGTTAGCTCCTACGAGTTACATTAGTCCCGTGGGAGGTGTTAGTGCCACCCACGGGCGCGTTCGGGGGTTGTTTCGAGTTTTCACCCACTAACGCCATGTTTTAAAGCCTAAGTCTAAAAATATGCAAATTACCGTCGTATTCTCAAACCGAGAGTTCTGAGGCTACGTGGTCAGTTCCTACGAGTTACATTGGTCCCTTGGTAGGTGCTGGTGCCACCCACGGGGCCGTTAGGGGGTTGTTTCAAGTTTTCACCCTCTAACGCCATGTTTTTAAACCTAAGTCTAGAAAATATACAAATTATCGTCGTATTCTCAAATCGGGAGTCCCGCGACTGCGTGGTCAGTTCATACGAGTTACATTGGTTCCGTGGGAGGTGTTGGTGCCACCCACGGGGTCTTTCGGGGGCTGTTTCGAGTTTTCACCCACTAACGCCATGTTTTTAAGCCTAAGTCTAGAAATATAGAAATTACCGTCGTATTCTCAAACTGGGAGTCCCGCAGCTGTGTGGTCAATTCCTACGAGTTATATTGGTCCCGTGGGATGTGTTAGTGCCACACACGGGAACGTTCGGGGGCTGTTTCGAGTTTTCATCCTCTAACGCCATGTTTTTAAGCCTGAGTCTAGAAATATACAAATTATAGTCATATTCTCAAACCGGGAGACCCACCGCTGCGTGGTCAATTCCTACGAGTTACATTGCTCCCGTGGGAGATGTTAGTGCCACCCACGGGGACGTCCGGGGCTGTTTCGAGTTTTCATCCTCTAACGCCATATTTTTAAGCCTAAGTCTAGAAATATGCAAGTTATCATATTACTCACAAACCGGGAGTCCCGCGGCTGCGTTGTTAGCTCCTACGAGTTACATTGGTCCCGTGGGAGGTGTTAGTGCCACCCACGGGTGCGTTCGGGGGTTGTTTCGAGTTTTCATGCACTAACGCCATGTTTTAAAGCCTAAGTCTAGAAATATGCAAATTACCATCGTATTCTCAAACCGAGAGTCCCGAGGCTACGTGGTCAGTTCCTACGAGTTACATTGGTCCCTTGGTAGGTGCTGGTGCCACCCACAGGGCCGTTAGGGGGTTGTTTAAAGTTTTCACCCTCTAACGCCATGTTTTTAAGCCTAAGTCTAGAAATATACAAATTACCTTTGTATTCTCAAATCGGGAGTCCCGCGACTGCGTGGTCAGTTCATACGAGTTACATTGGTTTCGCGGGAGGTGTTGGTGCCACCCACGGGGACTTTCGGGGGCTGTTTCGAGTTTTCACCCACTAATGCCATGTTTTGAAACCTAAGTCTAGAAATATAGAAATTACCGTCATATTCTCAAACTGGGAGTCCCGCGGCTGTGTGGTCAGTTCCTACGAGTTATATTGGTCCCGTGGGATGTGTTAGTGCCACACACGGGAACGTTCGGGGGCTGTTTCGATTTTTCACCCTCTAACGCCATGTTTTTAACCCTAAGTCTAGCAATATGTCAATCACCATCGTATTCTCAAATCGAGAGACCCGCAGCTGCGTGGTCAGTTCCTACGAGTTACATTGGTCCCGTGGGAGGTGTTGGTGCAACCCACGGGGATGTTCGAGGCCTGTTTTGAGTTTTCACCCTCTAATGCCATGTTTTTAATCCTGTATAGAAATATGCAAATTACCGTTGTATTCTCAAACCGGGAGTCCCGCGGCTACGTGGTCCATTCCTACGAGTTACATTGCTCCCGTGGGAGGAGTTTTTGCCACCCACGGGGCTGTTCGGGGGCTATTTCGAGTTTTCACCCACTAACGCCATGTTTTTAAGACTAATTCTAGAAATATGTAAATTACCATCGTATTCTCAAACACGGAGTCCCGCAGCTGGGTGGTCACTTCTTACGAGCTACATTGGTCCCGTGGGAGGAGTTGGTGCCACCCACGGGGGCGTTCGGGGGCTGTTTCGAGTTTTCACCCTCTAACGCCATGCTTTTAAGTCTATTTCTAGAAATATGCAAATTACTATCGTATTCTCAAACAGAGTGACCCGCGACTGCGTGGTGAGTACCTATGAGTTACATTGGTCCCGTGGGAGGTGTTGTTGCCACCCATGGGGACATTCGGGGGCTGTTTCGAGTTTTCACCCTCTAATGCCATGTTTTTAAGCCTAAGTCTAGAAATATGCAAATTACCGTCGTATTCTCAAACCGAGAGTCCCGCGGCTACGTGGTCATTTCCTATGAGTTAAATTTGTCCCGTGGGAGGTGTTGGTGCAACCCACAGGGCCGTTCGGGGGCTGTTTCGAGATTTCACCCACTAATGCCATGTTTTTAAGCCTAAGTCAAGAAATATGCGAATTATCGTCGTATTCTCAAACCGGGAGTCTCGTAGCTGCGTGGTCAGTTCCTACGAGTTACATTTGTCCTATGGGAGGTGTTGGTGCCACCCACGGGAATGTTCGGGGGCTATTTCGGGTTTTTACCTTCTAACGCCATGTTTTTAAACCTAAGCCTAGAAATATACCAATTACAATCGTATTCTCAAACTGAGAGACCCGCAGCAGCGTGGTCAGTTCCTACGAGTTACATTGGTCCCGTGGGAGGTGTTGGTACCTCCCACGGGGTCGTTAGGGGACTGTTTCGAGTTTTCACCCACTAATGCTATGTTTTTAATCTTAAGTCTATAAATATGTAAATTACCATCGTATTCTCAAATCGGGAGTCCCGCGGTAGCGTGGTCAGTTCCTACGAGTTACATTGGTCTCGTGGGAGGTGTTGGTGTCACCCACGGGGACGTTTGGGGGATGTTTCGAGTTTTTATCCTCTAACGCCATGTTTTTAATCGTAAGTATAAAAATATGCAAATTACCTTCGTATTCTCAAATCGAGAGTCCCGCGGCTGCGTGGTCAGTTTCTATGAGTTACATTGGTCCCGTGGGAGGTGTTGGTGCCACCCACGAGGACGTTCGGGGGCTGTTTTGAGTTTTCATCCTCTAACGCCATGTTTTAAGCCTAAATATAGAAATATGCAAATTATCATCGTATTCTCAAACCGAGAGACCCGCGGCTGCGTGGTCAGTTCCTACGAGTTACATTGGTCTTGTGGAAGGTATTGGTGCCACCCACGGGGACGTTTGGGGGATGTTTCGAGTTTTCACCCTCTAACGCCATGTTTTTAATCCTAAGTCTGGAAATATGCAAATTACCTTCGTATTCTAAAATCGGGAGTCCAGCGGCTGCATGGTCAATTTCTACGAGTTACATTGGTCCCGTGGGATGTGTTGGTGCCACCCACGAGGACGTTCGGGGGTTGTTTCGAGTTTTCACCCTCTAACGTCATGTTTTTAAGCCTAAATATAGAAATATGCAAATTATCGTCATATTCTCAAACCGGGATTCCCGCAGTTGCGTGGTCAGTTCCTTCGAGTTACATTGGTCCTGTGGGAGGTGTTGGTGCCACCCACGGGGATGTTCGGGGGCTGTTACGAGTTTTCACCCACTAACGCCATGTTTTTAAGCCTAAGTATAGAAATATACAAATTACCACCGTATTTTCAAATCGGGAGACCCCCATTTGTGTGGTCGGTTCCTACGAGTTACATTGGTCCCGTGAGAGGTGTTGGTGCCACCCATGGGGACGTTCGAGGGCTGTTTTGAGTTTTCACCCTCTAACGCCAGGTTTTTAAGCCTAAGTCTAGAAATATACAAATTATCGTCGTATTCTCAAACCAGGAGTCCCGCGGGTGCGTGGTCAGTTCCTACGAGTTACATTGGTCCCATGGGAGGTGCTGGTGCCACCCACGGGGCCGTTCGGGGGCTGTTTTGAGTTTTCACACTCTAACGCCTTGTTTTTAAGCCTAAGTCAAGAAATATGAAAAATTCCATTGTATTCTCAAACCGGGAGTCCCGCGACTGCGTGGTCAGTTCCTACGAGTTACATTGGTCCCGCGGGAGGTGTTGGTGCCACCCACGGTGATATTCGGGGGCTGTTTCTAGTTTTCACCCACTAATGCCATGTTTTAAGCCTAAGTCTAGAAATATAGAAATTACCGTCATATTCTCAAAACGAGAGTCCCACGACTGCGTGGTCAGTTCCTATGAGTTACATTGGTCCCGTGGGAGGTGTTGGTGCCACCCACGACGCTGTTCGGGGGTTGTTTCGAGTTTTCACCCACTAACGCCATGTTTTTAAGCCTAAGCCTAGAAATATGTAAATTATCATCGTATTCTCAAACCAGGAGTCCCGCGGCTGCGCGGTCAGTTCCTACGAGTTACATTGGTCCTATGGGAGGTGTTGGTGCCACCCACGGGGCCGTTCGGGGGTGGTTTTGAGTTTTCTCCCACTAACGCCATGTTTTTAAGCCTAAGTGTAGAAGTATGTAAATTACCGTCGTATTCTCAAACTGGGAGTCCCGCGGCTGCGTAGTCAAGTCCTACGAGTTACATTGGTCCCGTGGGAGGTGTTAATTCCACCCACGGGGATGTTCGGGGGTTGTTTTGAGTTTTCACTCACTAACGCCATGTTTTTAAGCCTAAAGCTAGAAATATGCAAATTATCTTTGTATTGTCAAACCGGGAGACCCGCGGCTGCATGGTCAGTTCCTACGAGTTACATTGGTCCCGTGGGAGGTGTTGGTGCCGCCTCACGCCAAATATTGAGTGGGTCACAGCCCAAGTCCGCGATCAGCTGGTCGCGGACTTGGGACGTGACCCACTGGGCCTGACCATATGCAGGATTTGGTGTGGTGATCTCAACTGTCCATCAAGGTAGAGATTTAATTGGAATTTTAACTCCTTTTAGTATCCATTTTGTTTTGGAATATGAACCTTTTTTTAGTGAATAACATATTCTAATTAAAAATTGGAATACGAATGAGCATATTTCTGGGAAGGAATTATAACTATTAAGAAACCCAAAGGTTAATTAATAATTTACTACATAGGTATCAACCCTTTGTTCAAACCATAACCAAATATGAAATATGATGAGGATGAGGTCTATGACATATAATACTTTTAATTTATGTTGAAACCAATCTATTACAGAACAAAATATCTTTAAATTCAATACAAATCCAAATAGACTGAGGAATAATATTCAACATGTCATCGATGTTAATTATGTGGTCGGTGATTCTATGGTATAACAAGATATTGAGGGTTTGGAAAACCTAAGGAGGAATTTTTATAACGAAAATGTTCTTATACAACCAGTAATGGATCACTAATGGCATAACTTCGAAAGCAGGCTCATCTAACAGTGGCTATGAATGAAGTGGTGGACGTGATCCATGATACCACTTGATCAGGGATCCAAACTCCAATTTATAGAAACTTCTATTTGTTTATGCAACACAACCCTAGATATACTAGTTAGTGTTGTGTGTGTGGGAATCATGATCTCTTAAAATTAATATTGTTCTTAAATTCTTTAATCGATGCATATTTTACTTGTTTCGCCAGTTTACTTGAAAATTTAAAAACACCTTTGATAAAAAAAATGGAAGACTGGATTCGAGCACAATTATTCCAAACAGATGTTGAAATGTCTATGGTTTATCCAGCTAGATTGAGGAATAGGGCCAATAAAAAATCTTAAGAATTCATGAATAGTTTCAAAAAGGTCATCCATAAGTGAAATGTTATCTTAGTTGAAACTAAGTTAATGAAATTAATATAATATGGATTAAAAGTGAGTCTTAGAAAGAATTTGATTCAACTACATTAAAAAAATATAGTATATTTACTACGATAGATTTTATATATGAATGTTTTCTTGAAAAAGCATAAAAAATATAGAACTATTCATTTAAGACTTACTATAGAGATCCAAATCTAGAATTTAATATCGTTGAACTCATATTGGAATACCTTTAAGTTATAAAGGATTGATTAGAAAGGATTTAACTATTGAAGATTTCATAGGAAGGATAAGGGTCAGACAAAAGGTATTCATTTGACATCTCAAAGGATGATGAAGTTTTTTATCATCTTTTATAGGTTAATATGATTCGATTACCTAAAGTTGTGACTAGGTGTGCACATAGTTCGGGGTAGTTCAATTTAACTATGAGCCTGAATCCAAATCAGGTATAACTGATTCAATATTTTTAAAACTGAAATCAAACAGATTATGTCGCGGAGGAGAACCAACATGTCTTGGGTTGGTTCAGATCGATTCTTGATTACAAAAATATATTTAAAAATAAATAAATAATAAATTTTCCTCAAAAATAATATAAATATACATGATAAGAAAATGAAATAAAGGTAATCCAAGTCCCAAAAGTTAAAATTTGTATAAGAACTTAAGTTTAAATAAAAAACGTGACATTTTTCTATGGATAAAACTCAAAAAACATGTTAAGATCAGATTAGTATTGGTTTGGACCAGGTTCTTAGTTTGGTTTTGGATTGGATTGACTTATGGTTTGGTTTGATTTTGATTTATGTTGGAATCGAGGACTGGACCAATAAGATTGGTTTTCGAACCAGAATCGAACCAATAGGGGGAAATTGAACCAACTCAATCGAATACAACCTGTTTGCTCAATTTATCGGTTTTTTCAATTCCGATGCACACCCCTAGATGTGACTATACCTTTGAAAAATTAGTTTAGAGAAAAAAATATTATAAATATCATAATAGTTTCCTTATTCAACTATTACTTGGTTAGTTTTTTAGACATACACGAGTTAATTAAGAAGGAGAATTATAGTCTGCCGACTCAAGGCTCCAAAACAATGGATATTGATAAGAATCCTTTCCTATACATGCGTTATGTTGAGATGCATATAGGAGACATCCATATGGAAGAAATAAGTCTTGGATTTTAGGACAAATCCAAGACAAAGAAAAAATTTCAAAAGGAAAAATGCCATATAGAGGACCCAAAACTCAAAGACTTGGAGAAATGTATCATGCTTGTAGGAGATCATTAAATAATCTTCGAAAAAACTTGATGTCTAGTATAAGAATCCAATAAGACGATCAACTGAATATGAACCAGAGATACCGCCTTGCAACACTATCAATGGTGAATAGTGGTCAAGGTATTTATTCAAAAGGTCTTGTATATTAAAATTATTTCTCATTAAGCCCCCAATACTTCTCCTCTAAAGAAGATAATGGACACAAGGGGTGCAAATCAACTTTGAAGACCATTATCCCCAACTCGTGGAATTTATAAATTGTAAGTTCATCAATAACTTAGATTGGTAAGATAGAAGCTGAAAAATATCCAAAATGATCAACATTGGTCACAATTATGGTCTCTATGGAATGAACCAATAATCCTTCAAAAACTGAAAGAACTATAACTTCAAAAGGAAGGGAAGATAAAAAATGGTATATCTTAGGAATCGATGGATCAATGTATGGTCAAAGGAAAATTGGCTAAAATTAATGGATACAAAGCATGTTATCTTTAGGACTCTGCAGAAGAAGTTCCAAAAAAGATACAAGATGTGTCAAGATACCCAACAACCTAATGTCAAGTCTTCATAAGAAAATAAAAGGTTGAGTGAAGGAACTCCATGTTATAATAAATAAGTCAATGTGGAGAAGCTAATACCAATCCTAAATTCATTGATTAAGAAAGTGGAAAAGGAATAATGGACACTTATAGAGAAAATTAAGGAAGAGATGGAGAAAAAATTCAAAGAAGTGAAGTTGAACTTAATATTAAAAGAGGATAAGTCAAATGCATGTGATAAAGATGGTGTTGTTTTAATTATTGAAACCATCTATGACGTTTAATTTTTTTGTAAAGTTGTGTCAATTTATTTTGAAATAAGAATCATGGTTACGAGAATACCTTATGTTTGGTTTAAATATATTTTAGACATGTCAGTCAATAAAGCTCAGTAGGAATTTTGGTGTTTCCGCTTCGGGTCGATCCCTAGGAGATTTGAATTACGTGTCTATCATTATTGCAATGTTAACAACCTAGATAGGATGTTTATTACCTATCAAAATAGTTACAATTAAATCATAGTAGTTTATTTCAAACTTCGGGGATCTTTTTGATGGTTCGATAACTTGTTTAATAGTTCAACAAAGGACTGTGATTGGAACATCCCAGGAATTTATTGCACATCGTCACCCATGAGATTTGAGCCTAAGGGTTGTCTTCATTAGACTTATTCAATCTCACACCATTTTCAAATGGTGCATATATTCTTAATCTTGATAATTACATGGATTAGAATGCTTATGCAAATGTCATTTTTATTATTGTGCATACGATCCGATTTTATATCGGATCAAATATCCCTGCATATTGGGTGATAGTTGTATGAGTAAAAGGGAGATCATAATTCAGAGGAATCTGTATCCCAAGGATACTGTGATTTTGATACCCCTTGATAGACTTATATGTTATGTATCCACCAAGTAAAACCCGGTGGAGTACCAAATAATTTAACTGTGAGAATCTAGTAATTTATTAGATGTTGGTTAAAATAGATTAGTAGTAAATCGATTTGACCAAGCGAGCATCAGACACTTAACATGGGGAATGATATTATGTACCATAATTAAATTTTCAAATAAGATCTTTTTATATCCGAGTGATTTCTAAGATAATTAAATTGGAGTGCAATCATAATTATTTAGTTTAATTAATTATAATGAAATAAATTAAGGAAATAAATTACGGTAATTGTAATTTAGGATTTTTAAGTATATATCTGGAAGCTAGTTTAATTATTTTTCTTGGGTCCCTACAGTAGTCCACACACCTAAGTAGTTAGGCCCAGACTCTCAAGAAACTTAATTTAGCCCAATCTCGCCTTTTGTACTTGTATATAAATGTATGGGACATGGTTTTAAATTAAGTGATTCATCATAGGTTTTGATAGGGGTGATGGAAAATACTATTCATATTTTTATGAAGAGGCCTAGAGAGAGACCAACATATCTCACTTATAAGGAAGGGGTTTCATCTCAAAAGGTGCCCATACATCTACCTAGATTTTAGGAGGATCATACACTAGAATATCTAAGCTTCACACAAGGTTAAATAAGGTTTTTGAAGACCTTAGAGGGAATAAAGTATTTCATCGTCTTCTACCTTTGTCTCCTCATACGAATCACAACGTGATTCGCTATGGCATTATATTCTTGAACCCTAGGTTTAATCTTTAAACCTAGTATTTGTTTTCTTCTCAATGCATGATTAATTAAATATCATTAGGACTGAAAAAATTCCGATTCTCACCCAATACTTCGTATTAGCGCCTCAATTGTGATTGACCATGTATTAAAAGGATCCATGTTGTCCACCAAGAAACCCTAGTTTTGGCATGTTGTATGATTATGCATCTTCGTGTATGGTATTGTACTAACATGATTTTGCAGATATTATGTTTATATCCCTTCCATCATGGTCACATATGCTTATTTTGTGTGATTGGATCCTACGGTGATTTATCCGTGTTATTTTTTGCTCCTAGATTCGATATCGTTGTAATAATTTAGTTTTTTTAATTATTTCATTATCAATTTATTTGGAGACAATATTTAGGGAATTTATTGACTCTTTAATGTTAAAATCATGTATTTATGTGGGTTTGAGTGTAGGGAAATGTTTTATGCAGTTTCATGAATATCCGGAATAGTTATTACCGTTTTTATATGAATTTGCAAAGTGGAGAAGAAGTTGTCAACACAGGTGATTCTGACTGATCTAAAATTCATCCTGGATTGATCCGATTCATTGGCCAGATTAATTCTATCGATGGCATGACGTTTAGTTGTTTAGTTTTCTCAGTGTTTCTCGGTGACTTCTAGTGGTGGTTCTTTTTCATCTTCCTTCCAAACGAAGTTGATCAGTTTAAAAAAGGAACGATCCTCAAGAACTCTCGTTTATGATCAAGTCTACTTCAAGTTGGACTTTAATTCAAAGAAAATTCTTCTACAATGATGATTCTTAGGCTTGAAGAGTTCTACTTCCAGAAAAAGTCTAAGCCATGATGGAAAGGGGCATTTTTGTCCTCTTATTTATGTTTTCATTTATTTTATTACGTTGCATAATTTGTGTGATAATTAATTGGATAACTAGAAACACCCGTTTTTATGGACAATATGGATTTTAATTTTAAGCCTCGCCTAGATCAACTTTTTTCTGGAAAATCTGTTTTATTTATTTATTTAAATTGAATTAAACTAGGGTAATTAATTTAAATGTATAAATTAATTTTGATGTACGATTTTATTTTAATTTTAAAATGGTTTTATTTTTGAAAAATTAAAATAGTGATATATGTAATTTCATGTGTACAAGTAAATTGTGTAATTACAAAGGATTTACTTCGGTCCTTTTAGAATTAAATGAGTAGTTTTTCAAACCCCTCAAGTTTTAAAAATACTAAGTGGGAGAGGGATTCCAACATAAACTCCACGATCTCCAACGACATTTTAAAATTACAATGCGATTAATTCATTATCTCAACTTGATCTGGACCAGATCGAATTGTTTTAATGTCAGTGAGAATGATGTGTGAATGACTAAAACCAAACCTGGATGGGGAGGAGGTGAATAGGGTTGTTCACTCTATGTCCCAAATTTTAAGTTTTCACAATTTCTTCCAAATTTTCAAATTTATAGAATACAAATAATCCAAATGTCTTGTTAAAATCACATATATAAGAAAATCAATTATATCTAGGATAATATTCATAAACGTCCACACATATGTCAAATTTTAACCTAACAATAGTGATTTAAACTACCTCAAATGAAGTGTGTTAGATGAGGATATGAAAAAATACAAATACACCACATGACAGATTTATTGAGAAAATCCCCCCAACTATGGGTAAAAATCATATGACGCACTCTAATTTGTATTTCTTCTTGGAAAGAGTTTTGTACAAAATAAGAAGGTACCTCTCACTCCTGCACTCGTGAGTAGTTACCTATGAACTTCAAAATTAACCCCATAGATGAATAGAAATTCACATATAATCGTGGAGTTCTTCATCGTGAAATTCACCTCCAATTTTAAATCGTGGAGTACTTGATCCTAGAAATTCAAAATAGGTATATGAACAAAATTTGGCTAGTGTTGATCTCTCAAAAAATTCATTCATAATTTTGGAAGATCCATCATAAGATCTAAGAAATTAAGAAAAATATGAGGAACAAGTGATATTTTAGAAATGAGGGAAAATAAAAGGCTCTCAACTCTTAAAAGACACTGAGAAAGATATTTCACTTGTGTTATATTTAGTTTTTACATATCAAAAAAATTATTTCAAAACACATTTTAACAAAAATACTTATTCCTTAAAGAAAATATCCCAACACATTTTAGAAAAATTGAATTTAGTGCAGGTGTGCACACCTAAAAATTATTCATATACAGCCTTCAAAAGGATATGACTTCAACATTTGAGCCTGATGTGAATTTATTAGCATGCAAACTTCTGAGATTCGCTTCAAATATTTTCAAAGTCTTCTAAAGATCTATTCTAGACTCAAAATCGCACTTCACTGATACGGAGCAAGTCGATATGACTTGATTGACACAAATGTAATGAAATAGGAAATAACCAATATCAAACCTATACAAAATCTACATTTTCAATCTCCCCCTTTTTGTTATTCAAGGGCAAAACTCCCCAAACCCATATATTCTTATTACTCCTACAAGACAAACACTCCACTAGCCATATCGTGAATGCAGTAGGAAGTAATATTCAAAAATCTTTGAGACAATGATACAGAAGAACCGTTGAGTCTTAACTTGGACTTGAGGAATCCAAGCACCCAGATATGCCTTAAACTAGGGCTGTGTTTTTTTCGAACATTTCGATTTTTTCGATATTCAATCCGATATTTTCCGGTTTGAAACGTATAGGGTTTTTCGATTTTTGATTTTTTGACTTCTAATTTTTTCGAAAAAAAATCGGATCGAAAATCGAAAATAATTATGAATTTCCAATTTTTCAATTTTTTCGATTTGCTTTTTTCGAAACTATGTCGATCCGATTTTTTCGAATTATTTTCGATATTTTCCAAAATATTTTTCGATTTCCAATTTTTTTGAACATTCTCATGTGTCCCACATCGGCTAGGAGAGGAAGAGAGGTCCAAAAAATTCCTCTATAAAAGGAGATTATCAATTTATCCTCTACACAAATGAAAAAAGATGGTTAAATTCTTATATATTTACATGTTGGGTTAAACTTTTTTCTTGATTTCTTTAAAATGAGAACTTCGAGTAATCGAATACCCTATGATTATTTTTTTTAAATTTTGGAATTTTCTAAATTTCTAAATTTTTATTATTTTTTTGAATTTTGATTTTTTGATTTTTCCGAATTCGAATTTTTTTTTAATTTTCCAAAAAAATTGGATCAAAAATTGGAATTATTATTTCATTGCCAAAAAAATCGATCCGATCCGGCCGAAATACAGCCCTACCTTAAGAACATGAACTAGTAACAACATTACATAGGAAGCACGTACAAAGAATAACTCCCTTTCTTTGGGAATCCTTCAAAAAATGATCAATAATATATATATATATATATATATATATATATATATATATATATATATATATATATATATATAGACACACACACGATATAACATTATGAATCATGAAATAAAGCAACATATAATATCATGACAAATGAAACATCATAATCAAAAGATGTTGCATCGAGCATATATTAACAATCACTCAAGAATCAACAAACACGGAATCAATAACATTACATCAAGAACCAATAACATCAACAAAGAAGCATCTCCCCTTTAATCAAATCATGTCCCCTTAATTTCCCCCTCAAACATAGGATGAAATATAATGTCTCCCCCTTTTTTGTCACGAAATAACAAAGAAGAAAAACACCATGAAACACATGTAACTTTCGAATAATACGATCATCACTGGAAGAATATAAGCAGATAATGAAAGAGATCAAAGTAGGAAATATAGGAGATTAAAGAACTTCAGGCTGAAAATAGAGTTCGTGCATATGTCTAGCATTTGTAGCCGTTCGAACGGAGGGTATTGTTCATGAGGCTTTGGACCGTGAAAACGAAACAAACCATAATTAAAAACTTGCAAAATCTCATGTTAACCGTGTGCACGGGCATGAATCTGGTCAATTCGAATGGAAAAACTGCATAACCTTCTATAAATCCAATTTTAAGGAAATCACATTCAACCAGTGAAAAACTCAGGGGCAAAACCAACCATATCACTCCTTTAAAATGTTACTCCACCTAAAACACACAATGCATCATAAAAACTCCTCGAATCCTATCAAAAACATTTCTACTCAGCATAAATTGTCCAACCCTCATCAAGAAACCCTAATGCATAATTCAACATGCTCAGAGTCTAATAAGCAAAGAAAACTTTAAAAAACAAATGAAAATAGGAATATATGCATGAAAATAAGTAGGTAAAATCTCAAAGAGTATGAAAATCATACAAAATAATATGTGCTTGATTATCAAACCATTTTAGATAAATAAAATTAAGATTGGTTACAAATGTAAGGAAATTTAAGATGTTTTCAATGCAAACTTGAAACATACCGAGAGCAAGTTGAGAATTAGGCTTGAAATGTGCATAGAAGAGGAATAACACAACATCAAGAATAAAATTGTCTTACATGGAGCATATACGACAAACTTTAATAGGAAAAGAAATACAATTATGAGTTTAGTCTTAAAAGTTCAACACCATCCTCAAATCTACCTCGACAATTGTAGATATTGAATTTTACAATACCAAAATAAAAAGAAATTTCATTTTTGAAGTGCTTAAGCCCTATCTTATTTTTAATGGTTATTAATCTCTTGGCGTGTGTCTCTTTCCATCACATTGGCTTTTACCGTTGATTGGATTTTCACACACCTAGTTGAAACTTACCTAATTGGGTGTTATCACACTAATGGTAGACCTTATCATCGCTTTAAAATGGCTCATATTATGCTTGATCAATATACAAACACAAAAAATGCACATGTAGACCTTTGGTAGAGTTTGTAAGACTTATGCACGACTATTTCCAAATAGGTTTGCAAATGCTTGAGAAATAATAATTCTATCCATAAATTGTGCATTAATGAGTGTAAACTATAGTCAAACACTTAATGTCATCAAAAGAGAACTACAAGTCGATATTGACAAGATATGCTTGAAATGTTTAACTTGGCTAAACATATTCAACAACTTAAATCATTAATCTATCTTATAGTAATAAGACATCATGATATACAATTTTATAGATTTAAATCACATGTTTGAATGGTATTTCAACCAAATCAATGAAATAAAAAAATGCTAAATCTTTTTTGTATTTTTCAAAGATAAAATCTATGAAAATTCGGTAAACAACAAAATGCGAAAATATGGAAATCGAAATGCACCTAACCACAAAATCACTTGATCCCAACTAGACCTAAACATCTCCTAAGGTAACAAAACCTAGTGATGCCTAAAGGTGTAGTGAATATATTGGCTTATTGGTTTTTCGTAGGAATATAGCTCATGGATATCACGTATTGCTCAACTAAGTCCCTAATGAAATAGTGACGGAACTCGATGTGCTTGGTCCTTGATTGTTGTAAAGGATTATTTGAAATTTCAATGGCACTCGTATTGTGTCAATAGAGTGTAATCATCCATTGATCCATCCCCCAATAAAGAAACATTTTCTTAATCCACAAGACTTATTGTGCAACAACTACCCACATAAATATATTTAGTATCGGCCATGGATAAAAAAATGGAATTTTGATTCTTTGACAAAAATGAGGCCAATGATGTCCCAAAATAAAAACACCCACTAACAGAGGTACTCTTCTAATCAATGGTATCTCGCCCAATCAAAGCCGGAGTAAGCATACAACAAGTCAGTGGTATCAAAGGGATACCATAACCAGAGATTTTGATTTCCACTCATGTACTTTATCACTCGATTAACCGCTTGAAGATGTAATTTTTTTGTTTTAATTGGTTGCTCGCATACACACCTACACTTTAAGATATGCCAAGTCTACTTGCATCCAAGTACAATAAACTCGCTATCATACACCTATAAATTTCCTCCTCAACATCCTTTCCACCTTCATCCTTGGTTAATGTTAAATCTATCTCCACCGGCGTATTAGCAAGTTTTGCCGATTCCATTCCAAACTTCTTCACTAACTCCTTCGCATATTTTTTATGAGATATGAATATCCCATTGGACATTTTACTCACTTAAAAACAAGGAAGAAAGATATCTCTCCCACCATTCTCATTTCAAATTCCATTTTCATTTACTCTAAAAAACTCAAAGCATACTTGTCTAGCGTTGAACCAAAAATGATATCATCACCATAAATTTGAGCCAAAAGGATGTGATCCTCGTCACTTACTCATGAAAATATTTTTATCACCTTCACTACATTTGAAACCAATTTTAAAAAAATATGATGACAATATCTCATAGCAAGTACTCACGGGGTTTGTTTGAGACAATATAAAGCTTTATGAAGTTTTAAAACATGATTTTGCTTTTTAGGATTTTCAAAACCTTTTAGTTGTCCTACATACACCTATTCATTTAACACACCATGTAGAAAATCACTTTTTGCATCGATTTGATGAATTTTTAATTTTAAATAGTGAAAATTGGCAAGTAAAAGTTTAAGACTTTCTAACCTAGCAACAAGTGAAAACGTTTCATCAAAATCGATTCCCTTGATTTGAGAGAAACTTTCATAATTATACCATTTTCATCCAACGTATTCTTGTAAACTCATTTATTACCAATGACATTGAATATTTTGGACATGGCAATAATTTCCAAACGTTTATCCTCTCAAATTGATTAAGTTATTCTTGTATTGGTCCAATCCAATGCTCATATAACAATGCCTTTTCCTTGGTTTTAGGTACAATCTTGGATGTAAAGAAATGAAAATTGAGTTCATTTAACAATTGATTATGACACCAATATCAAGATTAACCATGATTTTGGATGGAGAGTGCTCACATTGAACCGAAGTCAAAACTCCCCTCTATTGTTTTCTCCCCTTCAACACCATTAGGGACATTTTTGGACGTGGTTCCCTCATTGTCTCTCATAGGAGCACTAGACATTCCTATCTCATTACTTCTAGACTCAATAACCTTCGAATATAAAATCTCACCTTCCACTTCGTCATCAAGAGTCACAAGATTTTACACATCATCATCAATAAAAAAAATTTAAATGTCTCCATCAACTTTTTAGTCTCCAAATTGTTGAGTTTGTAGGCATGACTATTTTGAGAATAGTAAAGAAATTTTCCATCTTCACTTCTTGCGCTGAATTTGTTCATGTATTCTCTATCTCTCAAGATATAACACTTTTTACCAAACACCTTGAAGTATTTGATAGTAGGCTTCTTGCCTTTCCAAAGCTCATATGGGGTCTTCTTTGTAAAAGGTCTCAATAACATACAATTTCAGTTGTCACAAGCCGTTTGTAATGCTTTAGGCCAAAACCTCTTTGGCATGTTTGTTCCTTCAAGCGTGCAAAGTTCCATTTCTTTAAATATACCATTCTTGCTCTCGACTACCCTATTTTGTTGCGGAGTTACAACAACCAAAAACTTATGTCCAATCCCCACCTCATCCTAATATCTCTCTACCTGTGACTCCTAAACTTAGTGCCATGATCATTACTCAACCTAAAAATAAAAAGTGATTGTTCATTTTGAATTTTATTTCACCAACCTAAAAATAGGAAGTGATTGTTCATGTTTCAGTGTCAATAAAATAGTGAACCATGTGAGAAAATTATAAAAATAGGAAGTGATTGTTCTTATTTTTAGGTTTTATTGCACACTAAAATAATTTTCTCACATGGTTCACTAAAAATAGGAAGTGCTTATTCATATTTTTAGGTTTTGTTGCACCAACCTAAAATTAGGAAGTGATTGTTCATGTTTTATTGCACACTGAAACTCGGTGCCATGATCATTCCTCAACAAATGTGAATCTAGATTAATCATCAACCATCACAAAACAATATATCTTTCCACCTATGCATTCAATTTTCAAGGTACCCATTAAATCCATGTTGACTAACTGTAGAGGCCTAGAGGTTATCTTAGTGATCTTCTTATAGAAATTATATGTTTGTTTCCCTTTTTGGCACATACCACGCACTTTACTATTAGGATTCCCTAACCTTGGAAATACCTTCACTTTCTCATTTATTGACAAACTCTCAAGATATCTAAAGCTAATATGCCCAAGCCTTTGATGCCACTAGTCAATTAATTCAACTTTGGCCTTTTGACACAATATCCTCAGCTCACTAACCAAAAAATAATAATTCACACTTGAATGTACCCTTGTCATAAATTCTCCATTATCCTCTTACCCATGTAAGACTTCTCCCTTGGGAAATTTCACCTGGTGACCATCATCACAAACGATATATTTATGCTAATGAGATTAGCGGTAAGTCCTTCAATGTAAAGAATACTGTGGAGGTTCATGCTCTTGGTAATTTTCACCAAACCTCTACCATTAAAATATGATTTCTTACCATTCCTAAACGTTCCCATTCCACTGTCATAGTCACTCAGTGTGGTGAAAAAATACTTCACACCCATCATATGCCTAGAGCAACCACTATCAAAGTACCAATTCAACGAACTATACAGTTTCAACACCGTAATAATAGCATCACACTTGTGGTTCTCTTTCCTTGACCAATCTGTTTTTCCACTTGAACCTTTCTTCAAATCACTCGCACCTGTGTTTAACTCCCTCACCTTCTTTTAAAGTTTTCTAAGTTCATTATCAAGTATCAAATTCTTTCGTTAACAATCATTTTTTTCTTTGGAACTTTAGAAATGAAAATTGCTCATCTCTTTGTAATTTTAAACAATATTGCCTCAATTGACCCCTCATATAGTAATAGGATCGCTTTTATGCTTGAAAAATTTTAGGAGAAAATTTTAGATTCTTTAGTTCAAAATGTTGAACTTGATCATTTTGAAAAACTTTATCTATACTAGGAAATTTCGAAAGATGTCTAAAATTAGGGACTTTTGTTTCAAATACTCTACTTTTAAACAGCTGCTTTTGAGGCTTTTCAACAACTTTGGGTTAAATGAATTTTTTATTCTTCTCAAACTTTACACTATCCACATTTGTACTTTTAACGGACAGGACTTTCTCCTTGAGCTTATTTTTTTTGGAAATATTTTTCCTTTGTTAGTTTGAGATGAACTCTCTTTTGCAAAATTTTTCTTTTCACGTACAAAGTCCATAGTATCATTTGAAAGAGGATCAATAAGATCTTCGTTCCGTTCAAGTTTACTATTAATTTCAAGGAAATCCTCTTTCACTTTCTCGAAAGACAAATTTTATTCATTGATTCTTTTTAGCTCACATTTCGGTTGTAAAACTATCTCATTTTTCCCTTTCAAAGAAATGATTTCCTCATCAAAAACCTTTATCTTGTTTCAAACTCTTTCCTTTATGTGAACAAATTTTAAGTTCCCAAAGATTTCTTCCAAATTTTTAAATTCAATAGAACACAAATATTCCAAATATCTTGTTAAAACCATACAAACAAGAAAATCAATTAAATCTAAAAGAATGTGCATAAATATCCACACTTAGGTCAAACTTCAACCTAACAAGAGTGATTTAAACCATATTAAGAGAATTGTGTGATTAAGTGTGTTAGATATGAGGATAAGCAAACATAAATACACCAAAAGATATCTTTAATGAGGAAAAAGGCCCACCTAGGGGTAAAAAAATCTCAGACGCACTTCAGTTTTAATTTCTACTTGAAAAGACTTTTATACAAAGCAAGAAGGTACCTCTCTCTCATTCTATCATCAATAGTTACCTATGAACTTCAAAATTTTCTCCATATATGAATATATATTAACTTGGATCTCCACGAAGAGAATAAGAAACTCCAATATTCTCCTTGGAATAACAAAATTCTCCAATTCCTCCAATGAATCAAAGCATTAACAATTTTAAATCGCGGAGGACTTGATTGTAGAAATTCATAACAGGTATATGAAAATTTTTTGGCTAGTGTTTCACTCATAATTTAGGTAGATCCATGATAAGATCTAAGAAATTGAGAAAAATATTAGGAACAAGTGAAATTTTAGAATTAAGGGAAAATGAAAGGCTGGCAACACTCATTTGATGATCACAAACATATTTCACTTGTGTAATATTGACACCCCCCAAATGGAAGAGAAATTATAAGTATTTATAGATTTTTCAAAAGGTGATTGCGCCATACGCATGGGTAAATTCAACCGTTCACATAAAAGTAACCAAAATGACCATCTCACGCAGGTTGTGTGCACAGTAACTTAGAGACACCATGTGTACATTTTTTTTCTCATGGTGCACAATAGAAGAAATGCCGAGGGTAAGGATAAAAACTTCCTCTAAAGCCATTTTTAAAAAAATCTTTATTTCAAAGATTTCCTCCAAACTTTTTCAAATTTTTTTAACAAAAATACTCATTCCTCAAAGAAAACATCCTCATACATTTCAAAAAATCTGAATTTAGTTCACGTTTGTGTGGCTAAAGACTATTCACATATAGCATTGAAAAAGATAGGTCTTCAATATTTAAGCTTGATGTCAGAGTGGCTTCAAAGATCTTCAAAAATAAAATCTGACATGAATATTTTGACACGGGAAATAGCCAATGTAAAACTTATAAAAAAATCAAAATTTTCACGCAGTATCGCAAAAAATATAAAATTCTTAAGTTATAGTTTATTAAAATTAAATATGAATGATTTCTATCCTCCCATCAAGGAAGTAATATAAGAGAGATGTACACACCACATTCTAGGACCCCTTAAATCTTTCCTTAAGTCCCTAGCACCTCCCCATTTCACTATAAACCATAGGTCATACTCAGAGTACCGATCTAGAGACCACCAAGCACTCCCTGATTCCGTTTGACTCTGGTTAACTTTATCGTTAGAGCAAAATCTCTTTGAATCTTCGAAGGGCTCTAAATATCCTTTTCAACGGTCCACCCCATGTGCGAATCGACATAACGGTTCAGACGAACGAACCATTTAAATATCAAAAATCAATTCGGAGGCCTGCGGATTCCAATTTGACCCCAATCAACTTCATCGTTAGAGCGAAAGCTATTTGAATCTTTTCATGGCACTGAAACCCCTTTCCAACAGTCTGCCCCGTGCATGAAACAACATTATTGTTCAGATGAATAATCCATTTTCCCCTAAAAACTGATCTGAAAGCCATAGGGTGCTCCCGGGATTTATTTGACCAAAGACATCTCTTCAACTCAAACGAGACTGAATGAAACTCTAAAGGGAACTGAATACGCTTTCTAAAGGTCATTTCTGTGTCCAATTCTGACTTACGGTACAGACGAATAATCAATTTTACTCTGAGAGGTCACGAGGCGCTTCTAGGCCTCGGTTGACCAAGGATAACTTTTTGAACCGAGCAAAACTCTTTGGAATGTCTAATTAAATCTCCTAAACTTTCCAATGGTCTACCCCGTGTATGATTTTGACATACCATACGGACGAACAATCTGTTTTCGTTTGACAATCTCTCGTCCAAAGGACCGAAGTGCGCTTTCGATCCACATTTCACCCAAAGTAAACTCTCCAACCCGAGAGCGGTCCAAATGACTCTTGAATGTATTTGAATTACCTTTATAATGGTATGCCTCTTGCTCGATTCGGATCAATGGATTACGGTCTACGACCAATTTTCCAGAAAAATCTGTACGAGACTGCCAATTAGCAGGTCCATTTCCCTGCCTATCGGCACTGTGTCTAGGATCACCTACCCATAGGATCGACTAGGTCCATGCTGATCGGAACCACCCCTCGCCCTATAAATATAGGGCATATCCACACTTCCAAGTCAGACCTCAGATCCCACAGCATCACTGATCTCAGCAAGATTCTCTTGACATCAGCAAAGTTCCTCGATGTGAAGTTCCATTAAAGCTTACATTCCCATCCTTTGCATACCCAATTTGGAAAAATCACATTATCTCTCATCTAATATTCATATCACATTCATGGGAGTTCATCCAAGATCATAGATCAATCTTCAAAGAAGGTCCAAATCCTTCCATCTCTCTTTAAATTTCTTATTTTGCATAAAATACATTAGATTCATAATCTAGTTCTTACTTTAGTTCATCACACTAACATCTTACACTTTTATATAGTATATTTCACATGATTTATTTTCTATAAAAAAAAGAAACCCAAAATGAACAAAAAGATGATTACACCCATATATTCCGAACGGCATTATCCATCACACTTTTTCAAAACTAATTTTTTTTTCTACACATATATATATAATAAAATCCCGTTCAGATCTATGGGATAATCCTCACCCCAATGCAATATTCAAACTATGTGAACTTTGATGCCTTTATAGGCTACGTAGGTGTTTTGGATTAAAACCCAAGACTCGAGTCCAATTTTCTCATCTTCCAACTTCCCAATTTTCAACATTTTCTAAAATATCCAATTTTTCTAAATCCACCAATTTTTCTAAATCCCCCATTTATGCATTTATCATATTCTTGCATTAGTATACATATTATATTTGTTAGCGTTTCATCCAACACATATTATCGTTTCATCATAACGATCAATATTCTGATAAACGCATAAGTCATTTTTTTATATATTATTTTGGGAACATTCCTATGAATGACCTCATTCTATCTTTTTCATGGTATGAGTTGAATGATTCTGATCTCCATTATACACACACACACAAACACACACACCCCAATGAGAAACTGACAGAATGAGAAGGGTCAGTAACACCTTCCAAGTCTATAACTTAGCCCCCGAACATTCAAACTATTGGTTTTATAAGCATCAATTTGTCTTCGATGCCGCTCTCTCGAGGCGGAAACATGTTCTTTTGCCTGTTTTGTGCAAAATAGGTTGGTGACTCCATCTCTTTACATTTACCCCACACCGTTGACAACTAAAGCGTTTGTAAGTAGGGCATGAGACCTTTCAATCCACCTTCCTTCCTCATCCCCCCTTCGGGAGGTAAAGAGGAGAGAGGAAGCGACGCACATTTTTTATCAGGATAGGAAAAGTGGGGACTCTGTTGGAGACTGATTTTCATAAGAGGGCTAGACTCTATTTGCATGGGTGTTTTGTTTTGCTTGTGTGCGTATGCACCTATTTGTATGTTCCCTTTTTTCTCCTCCATTATTTCTTTAACATATATACCTCATGCTTATATCACTACTCACTCACATTTGTAGATGCTCCACATGTACACTTCACACCACATGAACCTAGGCTCGCTTATATCCACATGTTGCACACACCACTTAGAAATCCATGCTTAGGTCTCACTAACACAATCCTACACTTATCACAGTTGTATATATCCATGCTTACCACAGACTCACTTGTATATAGATACACATCACCCACTCTCGCATATCCACACTTAGTATAGATTTACTTTTTATACTTGTACATTATCCCCTTCTTGGCATGATGCTCATCAATAAAGATACTCTCTCCATTATGTATTATTTAAGGATCATGCATTTTACACACTACATCACCAAACAGCATTGCTATTGACCAAATTTTGTCCCGTAATTCGGGGGGCACTTCGTGATGGGCGCTGGTCCGGCAGGTCGTAGTTAGCCTAAGAGATATGACTCTCACCTTCCATTAACCAAGTACCTTTGTCGTATATTGAACGGTTCCCCCCCTATCGTACTGCTTGACCAAAGTGATGACGGGAGGTATATCACAGGGAACTGGTTCACATACATCGAGTATATTGAATTATCTCTCACACATATTTTCCCCACGAGGTATATAGTGAGGCAATTCATGTACACTCAGGCATATCAAATGTCTTCTCCACACGTACCGATTTCCATCAAAAGCAAGACGTATATCGTGGAAGTCAAGCCAAAGGGGGGAACCCTTCCAATCAACCCAACAACTGCATACCCTTATATAAATGTCAAACCTAGGGCACTCATATTTAGTTTTTTGGTTTCTACCCAAAACTCTGCTAAAATGACGGGTCGACATGCCGCCCAAATTTTCGTGGAATTTTTAAAACGGGACCCTTCCCATGATCCTGGTAAGAAGTCCAACCATATTTTTACATATTTTTCAAACCCAATTTTCTAGGCTCGGGTCTCGTCTGAAATTTCTTTTTACATTTAGGTAAACCTAATACAAGTGAGAAAATAATAAACATAATAATAATCATGATGAGACCCGTCTCTCATCTTTCCTCTTTCTTTACCAAAAAGTGTCAAAAACATTTTTCCCTCTTTTATCAAAAATACGAAAAGCATTTTTCCTTCCCTATACTAAAAATATTTTTCCTCCCTTTTACCCAAAAACATTTTGGCCTCGTCTTTAAAAAAAAGTCAAAAACATTTTCTTTCCTTTAAAAAATAAATAACAGTTTTCCCTCATTCTCTTTCAAAAATAAATCCAAAAATTTTCTCCTTCTCAGGTCGATCGCATACTCTTGGCCTTGCTCCCTATTGACATTAGTATTCACTTAAACCGCTCCGAAACTCTATCAGTTCCCTCACTACTTCCTCCAAGTTCAGAATTAATCCTCTTTACATGTAGAACACCGACCGAGTACAATATGTGCAACTGAATCTAATGATAGTCTTAGCCCGACTCACTACCAAGATTCACAACCTTAAAACCAAGGTTCTTGGGTCCCTATTCTCGAAGAGCTCAAGGTCCTATTCTATCGCTCTATGGGTACGCCCTCACTCGAGCCTATTTATGTTCCCGATGGATATCAGTACGCTCCACGTGACCCTCTTATTAATAGGCCACTGCCAGCCCAGCTCCCTATGCCGAATCTTGCCCATCATTGGGCTCACTTACTCTTGATCATTGATCCAAAGGAGGAAGAATTGAACAAGGTCAAGGAGGACCTCAAGATGTTGACCTAGAAGTTCGACCAAGTCAGAATCTTTAGGAACTACATGGACTACACCCACATGTCTCCCTATCCTAAAATTAGGTTGCCAAAAAAGTTCAAGATGCCCAAGATTGAGAAGTTTGGGGGTAGTCGATCTTCAATTGTTTATCTCCACAGTTATCACTGAGCCATGACTTTCCTAGGTGCCTCCGAGGAAATAATGTTCCAATAGACTTTGAAAGACAATGCTCTTCATTAGTTCTTATCCCTCGCAATTGGGAGGATATTGCCTGCGAGTTCATGTTGTAGTATAAGTACAACGAAGAGTTAGAGGTTACGCATCATGATTTAGAGCTACTCAAATAGTTACTCGTGGAATCAGTCATCAAGTTTATAGAAAGGTGGATAGAGAAAGTATCCACCATGACCAATCGACCTTCTGAAGAGGAGTAAGTCAGCATTGTAAAAAATAATTTCTTACCCCATGTCAGAGCGACGATGGGAGGATAATATTACCCTCATTTTTTATCCCACCGAGAAGTAGGAGTAGAGATCAAAGAAGGTCTTTCCAAGATAGAAATCGAACCAAAGAAAATTTCTAGACAGATTACTTCGAGAAAGTATGAAAAGCATACCGGTACCACAGTCTCAACCATCATCAACATATCTCAGCCTTCCACTTCATTGGCACCAGAAAGATGCCCTAACCCAGTCCGAAAGGAATACACTGAGCTTCACGCTCCCCTCTCCAAAGTTTATCAGGACCTTTTAAGACGAAACCTCATCAATCCATTGGACCCTCATCCATTACCAAACCCACTTCGCAAAAATTTCAAACCAGATGCTCGTTGTGACTTTCACCAACTTATTGGCCATACCACTAATTAATGCTTCCACCTCTAAAATATGATCCAAGGCCTGATTGATCGGGGTGTCATCGCCCCACCAGCCAATATTAAACCAAACACTACCCATAATCCACTCCCAAATCATGTAAATGCGATCTTACTAGAAGAAGACCTATAATTTGACCCATCTACCCAAATCATACCAAGTAAATCACCAACCATACCTATATTGTGACAACCCGAATATAATTATGATAAATTATATTTAAATCATGCTTATCTTATGTGATATTAATAATGTGATATTAGTATATCTAATGTTAAGTGATTATGTTTATTATAATCCTACTTTCATAAATCATGAAAGGTCGAATTATTTACAAACACAAATTTTGTTGTTTTTGGTGGAAATGTTCCTGTTAGAGACTAGTTTTGACCTTTATAACATTATAAATGACTTGAGGTGAAAAATCGATAGTTGTAGACATGTAAGTTAGGGTTGTAATACAACAAACGGATCATCAAATGGATGCCCGGGTAAAGAGTTATACCGAATTTATGAACAAAGGGCAAAGTTGTCCATTCCCTTTAAGTGGTATTTTGTCTTTTATTAAACCAAATGGTTTAATTTGATTGGTTGGCTTGGGAGGCAGCCTTGGCCGACCTTATACCCTTGAAATAGCTTTATCCTTCAGCCAAAATCAGCCATGAAAGGGTTTCACCTTGAGGAAAGAGAATTAGGGAGTTTAGGAAGGAAAAGTGAGGAGAAAAGGTGTAGAAAAATATGTAGAAATTACGTAAAAAGACCTGAAGGTAATCCTAATTACAATTCTAGTTATTTATCTTATATTAATGATTTATATGATCTAAATCATCATAGATTTACGAAATTTTCAGCCCTTTATATATATTTATTATTAGATGCAAGTTTATGTTAAGTTGACTGTAGAAGCCCTTAAAATTGCTTTGTATTGAAACCCCTTGTATTCAAACTTGTATATCTCTTTGTGTGCTTACTGGAATTGAGAAATTCTAATTGGATATGAAATTAGACTCATATATTCATATCATATCCAAAAATTAGAATTTATCCCCTTCTGGTTAGGCCGTAATGATGATTTAAAGTTGGTGCATAGTTGTTGTTTGTATACTTGATTTCGGTATGCCCTAAGTTTAGTCAAGCTTTTGAGATAGCAAATGAAGTCAAAAAATTATGAAACTTTAATTCAGTACTATTCAGTATGAGTAATGGAAATGGGTTGAAAATCATGGAAAGTTATTGTGGAGAAAAATTATAAAAATTCTTGGAAGTTGAAGGAACAATTGAGGAGCTTGTAGGGAAGATTTCTTGTGTTGTAAAGAAATGGCCATAACTTGCCCTACGAAGCTTGAAAAATTACACCGTCACTTGTGCTGGATAGTATATTCATATATGTTTTCATATTGATGAGTTTGAACCCCTGTATTTGTACAATTTAGGAATATAGGATGGTTAAGTATGTAAGAAAATAATTTCAGGCCATACTGGGTACCCCTTGAATGAATGTTTGTATTTCGTCCTTACAAAGGGTACTTTGAGTACATGTTTCATGTGTATATACATTGAGGAGTATAATTTCATGTTTACTTGACTTTGGTTATAAATTCCTCATAAGGTATCTCCTACGGTTGAATGTCCGTAACTTTATCAACATGTATGTTATTGTTTTGCCTTTACCTATGTTTTATGGAATGTGACTTAATTGGAATTATATTGTTGATGTATAGTCATGGAAAGTTACATAATTATGTTTGGATAATATTTATGATTGAGGTTCAGTACTGATTTAGTTGGATTGACAGGTGTAAGGTCTAATCAACCCAGTTCATCTCCACCAAAAGAAAACGTGAATACATAGTTGTCAACCAAGGTGAGTGTACTCACTGGAAAGAGATATTTGTATCGTGTTATTGATATGATCATAATATACTGAATATGAAATTGTTCATTTCGGTTTACCGAAATGAGGGGTTACTCCTCGACCAGGAATGGGGGAGATTTGTCTATTAATGACAAGGGGTTAGTCCTCGACCAGGAATGGGGGAGAATTGTCTATTTAGACAGGATATGTGAATCATGATTCGGAAACGTTGGTCATTCATTATGAATGAGCCGGATAAGTTAATTCATAATTATATGGACATGATATATTGCATGTAAATTTATACAGTAGTATAGTAGTGATGCATTCACTGGGCTATTTTTTGCTCATGGTTCCTATGTTCACATTTTTCAAGTAACGCGATGTCACTGCCAAATCTAGGAGGTCAGGTTGGGTTAGCCAGGAATGGGAGAAACTATGATTTTGTGTAAATGTAATTGATGTAATTAAGTTAACTTATCCTTCAAGAAAGTTTTTATGGACATGACTACTCTGATGTTGTAAAAAGGTTTTCAGTTATATGGATTTACAATGATGACTCTGAAATTAAAACTTTTGTTTATGGTTTGGTTAAATTGATCACGGTTTGACTCACTTTGACTTTCAAAATTAATTATAAGTAACTGGGTTGAGGTGTGTCAGCTTTTGGTATCAGAGCCTAGGTTTCAGAGGTTCTGGAGTGAGAAGAGTCTAGATTTGGGAGTGAATGTTAGAAATATATTTTATTTGATACTAACGATCATGTTAGGAAACATATGTATATCTGCATGTTGTTATATCTTTGATCCATTTCTGATATAAAAGAATGGAAGGAGGGAATGTGAATGTGGAAATAGAAGATGAGGCTTCAAACATGGCAGCAGAGGCAGAGGTTGAGCAACCTGTTCATGGAAATATAGAACCTGACCCACAATAATTGACAAACATGCAAAAAATGGCACGTGCTATGACTCTAATGGCAGAGCAGCAAGCTAGATTTATGGCTCAGATGGAAGAACAACAAGCTAGAAATTAGAGGCACAAGCATTGGCCAGGGCTGAGGAGGTGGTACACTGGGAAGAAAGGAGTACTTCACATGAGAAATTTATTAAAATGAATCCACCCTCATTTGAAGGAGCAGTTGATCCAACAAAGGCAGAAGTATGGGTTAAAGAGATTGAACTTATTTTTGGGGTAATGAGAATTCCTGAAAATCAACAAGTGACCTTGGCGACGTATATGCTGAAAGGAGAAGCCGAGTACTGGTGGGATGCCACAAAACATTTGTTGATTACTCCAGGAGGTGGGAATGTGATCTCATGGGATGCTTTTGTTAAAGCTTTGTATGATAAGTATTTTCCTCCGATGTATCAAAAATAAAAGGAGAAAGAATATTTTCTGTTGAATCAGGGGAGTATGACAGTTAGAGAATACGAAGCTAAACTTACAGCTTTATCTCGGTTTGCTTCGAGGTTTATACGAAATGAGGAAGATATGTGTAGTCGATTTCTCGATGGGCTTGAGTTAGTCATTAAATCACGGTTGTCGGCTTTAGAGACTGTTAATTATTCAGCCTTAGTGAACAAAGCCATGTTGGTAGAAAGGGATGTGAATGAATCTAGAGGTAATCGAGAACGAGGTGTAAAGAGAAGGAGATTCGATCCAAGTTATCAAAAGGGTGGTGATACAGAATATTCGAGACTTGGAGGGCAGAAATTCCAGCATGGTAGAGGCATGGGAAGTAGTTTTCAAAGGGGTGAAGCAAGTGGTGGAAGAGGTTCAAGAGGTTCATCGCAAGGAGATCCAAATGTTTATTTCTTTTGTGGGGCATCAGGTCATATAAATAGAAATTGCCCAAAGTTACTGAATATAGAATGTTTTAACTGCCACCAGAAGGGTCATTTGAGAAAGAATTGTCCTATGTTGGCAAGAACAATTTCAGTCAGTAGTGTGGGGCCTCATAAAGGGTCTTCTCCAGGCAGTGCCACCAGGGGGAGAGGTACAGAACAGGCAACTGGATCAAGGGCAAGAGGAAGAGTGTTTGTGATGACGCTACAAGATGCCCATGCTACACCTGAAGTGGTTACAGGTAAACTTTCTATTGCAAACAAAGATTTATATGCACTCATTGATCCTGGATCTACGCATTCATTTGTGGCATTACATATTGTTTCATATTTGGGTAGACCATGTTCATTTCTCAATTGTGCCTTATATATTTCAAACCCAATGGAAAGTGTAATTCTGGTTGACCATGTTTATAAAGATTGTATCTTACGAATGGGGGAACGAGATTTCTATGTTGATTTGATACCGTTGGCCATTCGAGATTTTGATATTATATTGGGGATGGATTGGTTATCATCATACCATGCTTCCATTGATTATTTTCGCAAAGAAGTTACATTTTATTTGCCCAGTGAACCCGAGTTCCAATTTATAGGAGAAAGGAATGTTGTCCCTAATTGTCTTATCTCAGCAATAAAGAGCAGAAAGTTATTAAGTAAGGATTGTATAGGGTATTTAGTGTATGTGGTTGATGTTAGTAAGGAAGAACTTAAAATTGAAGATATACCAGTGGTTAGAGATTTTTCTGATGTCTTCCCAGAAGAATTGCCAGGATTGCCACCCGATAGGGAAGTAGAGTTTTTTATTGAATTAATTCCAGGTACTGGTCTGATTTCCCTTGCTCCTTATAGAATGGCACCAACAGAGTTGAAGGAATTAAAAGTGAAATTACAAGATCTGATAAGCAGAGGGTTCATTCGGCCTAGTGTTTCGCCATGGGGAGCCCCAGTGTTATTTGTGAAAAAGAAAGATGGGGCAATGCGATTATGTATTGATTATTGGCAGTTGAATAAGGTGGCCATTAGAAATAAGTACCCTCTACCTCGTATTGATGACTTGTTTGACCAATTACAAGGGGCCACAGTATTTTTCAAAGATTGATTTGAGATCGGGTTACCACCAACTGAAAGTGAAGGATAGCGATATTTCCAAAACATCTTTTCGGACTCGATATGGGCACTATGAGTTTTTGGTGAGGCCATTTGGATTGACTAATGCTCCAGCAGTTTTTATGGATTTGATGAATCGGGTATTCCACCCTTTCATTGATTCCTTTGTGATTGTATTCATAGACGATGTGTTGATTTACTCACATAGCATGGAGGAACATGATAAGCATTTGAGACTTGTATTGCAGATTTTGAGAGAGAAGAAATTGTATGCAAAATTCAGCAAGTGTGAGTTTTGGTTGAATGAAATTGTGTTTTTAGGGCACGTTCTCTCGGGAAATGGGATATATGTTGATCCAAAGAAGGTGGAAGAAATTGTTGAATGGGAGAGTCCTAAGAATGTGACAGAAATTTAGAGTTTCCTAGGATTGGCAGGTTACTATCACAGATTCATTAAGGGATTTTCAGCAATAGCATTACCACTAACAAAATTAACTCGTAAAGAAGTGAAGTTTGTATGGGATGAAGAATGTGAGAGGAGTTTTAAAGAATTAAAGAATCGGTTGGTTTCAGCCCCTATACTTACTATTCCATGTGGGAATGAGTCTTTTGTGATCTATACAGATTCTTCATTTCAGGGTTTAGGATGTGTTCTTATGCAGAATGGGAAGGTAATAGCATATGCTTCCAGACAATTAAAGACACATGAACGAAACTACCCTACACACGATCTGGAGCTAGCAGCCATTGTTTTTGCTTTAAAGTTGTGGAGACATTACTTGTACGGAGAAACGTGTGAGATATTTACGGATCATCAAAGTTTGAAATACTTGTTTACACAGAAAGAACTGAATTTGAGACAGAGGCGTTGGATAGAGATGATTAAAGACTATGACTGTACCATTCATCATCATCCTGGGAAGGCCAATGTAATAGCAGATGCTTTGAGTCAAAAATCATCAGGGATGCTTGGTTGCATACGGTGTGCCCGTGTTGGAAATATTCTTGACTTGGCATCGATGGGGATTGAATTGAAGTTTTCAAAAAGTGGAGGATTATTAGCACATGTCACAGTGAGACCTTTATTGGCAGAACGCATACGAAATTTGCAGATCAGTGATCCATTCCTTGAGAAGAAGAAACAAGAAGTTTGGGATGGTAGAGAGAGTGACTTTGATATTAAGAATGATGAATCGTTATGTTACAAAAATAGGATTTGTGTACCGAATGATCCACCCTTAAAGAAAGATATATTAGAAGAGGCACATATTTCTATTTACTCTATGCATCCGGGAGGTACCAAAATGTACAGAGATTTGAAAGAATATTACTGGTGGAACAATATGAAACGTGAGATTACAGAGTTCGTAGCTAAATGTTTAGTATGCCAGCAAGTGAAAGCAGAGCATCAGAAGCCGGCAGGATTATTGCAGTCTTTGCCTATTCCGGAATGGAAGTGGGAGCGTATAATGATGGACTTTGTTATAGGATTACCCCGGTCACCAAAGGGTCATGATTCTATTTGGGTGATTGTAGATCGACTGACGAAGTCAGCTCATTTTCTCCCAGTTAAGACTACCTACACTGTTGACAAGTATGCACGTATGTACGTTGATGAGATTATCCGTTTACATGGGGCACCGGTGTCAATTGTATCAGATAGAGATCCAACGTTCACGTCTAAGTTTTGTCCTCATCTCCAGAATGCCATGGGCACAAGTCTGAAGTTCAGCACTGTGTTTCATCCAGAAACTGATGGGCAATCAGAAAGGACGATTCAAATATTAGAAGACATGTTACGAGCCTGTGTATTTAACTTTAAAGGTAGTTGGGATGATCATTTGCCATTGATGGAATTTTCATATAATAATAGTTATCAGTCGACTATTGGTATGGTTCCTTATGAATCTTTATATGGGAGGAGATATAGAATGCCTTTGTGTTGGGATGGAGTGGGTGAAAGGAAAATTTTATGTCCTGAATTGATAGATATGACAACTGAAAAAGATCAAAATGATTCGGGAACGGATAAAGATAGCACAAAGCAGGCATAAATTTTATGCAGATAAGAGGAAGCATCCATTGGAATTTCAGAAGGGAGATTTTGTATTCCTGCGTATTTCACCATGGAAAGGTGTTATGAGATTTGGGAAAAAGGGGAAACTAAGTCCAAGATACATTGGACCATATGAGGTGTTGGAAATAATTGGGGCCCTGGCATATAGATTAGCATTGCCTTCAGAGTTGTCTCGTTTACATGATGTGTTTCACGTATCGATGCTTCGTAAGTATTTGGCGGATCCATCTCATCAGTTGAAAACTCAACCAATTGAACTGAAGGAGGACTTGTCATACATCGAGGAACCAATGGAAATTATTGATCGTAAGGAGCAAGTATTGAGAAATAATGTTATTCCCTTAGTTAAAGTTATGTGGATGAGCCATGGAGTTAAAGAACCAACTTGGGAAATTGAGGATAGCATGAGGAAACGGTATCCCCATTTGTTTGGTAAGTGACCTTTATATTAAATTTCGGGGACAAAATTTTCTAAGGTGGGTGAGTTGGGACAACCCGAATATAATTATGATAAATTATATTTAAATCATGCTTATCTTATGTGATATGAATAATGTGATATTATTATATCTAATGTTAAGTGATTATGTTTATTATAATCCTACTTTCATAAATCATGAAAGGTCGAATTATTTACAAACACAAATTTTGTTGTTTTCGGTGGAAATGTTCCTGTTAGAGACTAGTTTTGACCTTTATAACATTATAAATGACATGAGGTGAAAACTCGATAGTTGTATACATGTGAGTTAGGGTTTTAATACAACAAACGGATCATCAAATGGATGCCCGGGTAAAGAGTTATACCGAATTTACGAACAAATGGCAAAGTTGTCCATTCCCTTTAAGTGGTATTTTGTCTTTTATTAAACCAAATGGTTTAATTTGATTGGTTGGCTTGGGAGGAAGCCTTGGCTGACCTTATACCCTTGAAATAGCTTTATCCTTCAGCCAAAATCAGCCATGAAAGGGTTTCACCTTGAGGAAAGAGAATTAGGGAGTTTAGGAAGGAAAAATGAGGAGAAAAGGTGTAGAAAAATCCGTAGAAATTACGTAAAAAGCCCTGAAGGTAATCCTAATTACAATTCTAGTTATTTATCTTATATTACTGATTTATATGATCTAAATCATCTTAGATTTACGAAAGTTTCAGCCCTTTATATATATTTATGGTTAGATGCAAGTTTATGTTAAGTTGAGTGTAGAAGCCCTTAAAATTGCTTTGTATTGAAACCCCTTGTATTCAAACTTGTATATCTCTTTGTGTGCTTACTGTAATTGAGAAATTCCAATTGGATATGAAATTCGACTCATATATTCATATCATATCCAAAAATTAGAATTTATCTCCTTGTGGTTAGGCCGTAATGATGATTTAAAGTTGGTGCATAGTTGGTGTTTGTATACTTGATTTCGGTATGCCCTAAGTTTAGTCAAGCTTTTGAGATAGCAAATGAAGTAAAAAACTTATGAAACTTTAATTCAGAACTATTCAGTATGTTTAATGGAAATGGGTTGAAAATCATGGAAAGTTATTATGGAGAAATATTATGAAAATTCTTGGAATTTGAAGGAACAATAGAGGAGCTTGTAGGGCAGATTTATTGTGTTGTAAAGAATTGGCCATAACTTGCCCAAGGAAGCTTGAAAAATTACACCGTCACTTGTACTGGATAGTATATTCATATGTGTTTTCATATTGATGTTTTTTAACCCCTGTATTTGTACAATTTAGGAATATAGGATGGTTAAGTATGTAAGACAATAATTTCAGGCCATACTGGGTACCCCTTGAATGAATGTTTGTATTTCTTCCTTACAAAGGGTACTTTGAGTACATGTTTCATGTGCATATACATTGAGGAGTATAATTTCATTTTTACTTGACTTTGGTTATAAATTCCTCATAAGGTATTTCCTACGGTTGAATGTCCGTAACTTTATCAACATGTATATCATTATTTTGCCTTTACCTATGTTTTATGGAATGTGACTTAATTGGAATTATATTGTTGATGTATAGTCGTGGAAAGTTACATAATTATGTTTGGATAATATTTATGATTGAGGTTCAGTACTGATTTAGTTGGATTGACAGGTGTAAGGTCTAATCAACCCAGTTCATCTCCACCAAAAGAAAACGTGAATACATAGTTGTCAACCAAGGTGAGTGTACTCACTGGAAAGAGATATTTGTATCGTGTTATTGATATGATCATAATATACTGAATATGAAATTGTTCATTTCGGTTTACCGAAATGAGGGGTTACTCCTCGACCAGGAATGGGGGAGATTTGTCTATTAATGACAAGGGGTTACTCCTCGACCAGGAATGGGGGAGAATTGTCTATTTAGACAGGATATGTGAATCATGATTCAGAAAAGTTGGTCATTCATTATGAATGAGCCGGATAAGTTAATTCATAATTATATGGACATGATATATTGCATGTAAATTTATGCAGTAGTATAGTAGTGATGCATTCACTGGGCTATTTTTTGCTCATGGTTCCTATGTTCACATTTTTTAGGTAACGCGATGTCACTGCCAAATCTAGGAGGTCAGGTTGGGTTAGCCAGGAATGAGAGAAACTATGATTTTGTGTAAATGTAATTGATGTAATTAAGTTAACTTATCCTTCAAGAAAGTTTTTATGGACATGACTACTCTGATGTTGTAAAAAGGTTTTCAGTTATATGGATTTACAATGATGACTCTGAAATTAAAACTCTTGTTTATGGTTTGGTTAAGTTAATCACAGTTTGACTCACTTTGACTTTCAAACTTAATTATAAGTAACTGGGTTGGGGTGTGTCATATATACTCTCCCAAACCTCTCCAAACTTGCCCATATTTTCTCCTACACCCTACCATCTTTGCCGATCAGGCCTTATCACTCTTTACCAAAGCATTCATCGTTGTCCATACTTATCAGAATTATTCAACCAATTCCTAGAGTTTGGGTTAAAATTTCCCTCCCAAATGACCATTGACTACCTGCGATTTAGTGCATTGTTCTTAAAAGGTAGAAAATAGTCCCGAGAGTCAGACAATTAGGTGGTTAGGACCGATAAAATCAGTTTATATGATGAGATCCAGATCCTGGTAGACTTATTCCGACAAATCGGTGAAATTTACAGTATATTTCAGCTACTTGATGCTTTGAAACGACAATGGTGCCTGGTCCCTTCACTTTTACATCTCCCCGTCGAATAGAAGGACTTCTATGAAGAAGTCGTTGAGGTTGTGGAGTCTATTAACTTTTCATGGAAAGATAATGTCGTTACCACTAGATGGGGATTTTTTTTAAAGAAAAGAATTTATTAAAAATGGGGTCAGGAAAATCCCCTCACCGATGGCTTACAAAGCAAGAGATATAGAAGTCTGAGATAAAGCCTAACAGAAATCTAGTCTTGGGATCATTGTAAGGTCTATCCTTGAAAGCTATTCGCACTTTCTCAAGAATTAAATCAATAATCTTTGAAGTCTTCATAATTTCCCCTTCATATTCCCTCTTATTCCAAGCACACCAAATTATCCAGCAAATTTAACAAGGAATGATAATAGATAGTATAGTTTTTATATTTTTCGCTTTCAAATATAACCACCAAGACATGAGAAATTTTTTAAGAGACGTAAAGTAAAAACTATACGCCATCAAACCCGAAAAATGATTCCACACTTGTTGAGCAGTGATACTATTACCGAATAGGTGATCAAAATCTTCTTCTGTCGGGTTAAGGCAACATTTACACTTTGAAGCCAAGAAGATATGCACTCCTTTTAATCTCGAGTCTATGGGTAGAGCTTGTTGAAGAATACGCCACATAAAGAAATAAACCTTAGGAAGAATTCTTGGATTCCAAATGATTGAAAAAGAGAAAAAGATTGCAATCTATGTGACGAACCATGTCCCATGCTGATTTTAATTTGAAATTGCCATCTGAGTTAGGTTTCCAAATAGATGAGTTGATGTCATCAACATTATCATGATAATTGTTCCATATTTTTTTCATTCTGCGCCATGTTGAACTTGAATAATAAAGAGTGCCATGGAAGCTGGAAGTTGCAAGGAACCTATATCTCGTGTGCATGTAATTTGCCCATATGCCTTCACCTTTGTAAAATAAGTACCACAATTTACATGATTAGGCACTTATAATGTCAGCAAAGCTTTTGATACCAACTCCACCTTCTGCATAAGGGAGACATAAAACATTCCATGGAACCCATTTGTGCTTTGATTTGTCTTGAGACATACCCCAAATCAATGTAGCAAACATCCGTTCAAAGCGCTGGATAACAGCGACAGGTGGGTCAAGCACAAAAAATATATGAATGCAGCACTAATACTAGCAGAACCAAACGTTTGCTATGAGACATGAGTTTGCCATACCAACCTTTAATATTTTGCACAATCGATTCTTCTACAGTTGCGAAGACAGTAGACCTTGTTCTACTCGTAAATAAAGGGACACCCATGTACTTAATGGAAATATTTGTTTCAAAAAAAGACATTACTGATTTTATGATCTAGCAGCGTGCTTTGGACGTCGTCACTGGTCAGGAAAATGAAGATTTCACGCTATTTATTAACTGCCTAATTGTCTCTTCATAATTGTTTAGGAATTTTTTTAAACAACATAGGCTTCTTTTCTCACCCATAATAAAAATCAGACAATCATCTGCAAATGAAAGAGAGGAAATGATCTCGCACCCAGTTGGAGTGGAATTTTTTTTAACTCTTCCTTGTTGCATTAGTTGATGAATACCCCTTGACAAAATTTCAATGACGATGATGAATAATCTAGGAGAGAGAGGATCACCTTGCCAAACACCACACTTTGATTTAAAGAAACCACAAGCTTTGCCATTAACACAGATAGAGTATCGACAATTTGATATTTAACACCAAATCAAGTCAATCCAAGTTTCAAAAAAAACAAAAGTCCTAAGAGTTTTGGATATACACATCCCAGAAACTCAATCATAGGCCTTGGAGATATCCAATTTAATTACAACATTGGATCTGCGATTTTTTTTGTTAAAATTTGACAAGAGCTCTTGCGCCAGAAGAATGTTATCCATGATGTTGGGCCCTTTGACGAACCCCACTTATGAGGTGGAAATTATTTTTGGAAGAAATTGATAAAGTCTATTATTCATGATTTTTGTAATTATCTTATTACAAAAATTAGATAAACTGATAGGCCTGTAATCATGACACAATTGTGGATTTGACTTTTTTTGGGATAAGAATAATATTTGTAGCAGACCAACTTCTAGAAATTTCATGACTTGTAAAAAAGGATAAAATAGCATTTAAAATTTTAGTTTTAATAATATCCCAACAATGTTGGAAAAACCAACCATTCAACCCATCCAGTCCCGCAACACTATTTTTATCCATCCCAAAAATGATGGCTCGAATTTCCTATAAATTTGGGAATCTTGTAAGCATATTATTATCCTCCTGAGTAATAATAGAAGGAATGACCTCCAAAAGTTTAAAGTCCGTAGGACTAGGAGAGGATTGAGTGATAATATCTTCAAAATGGTTAACTAACTCCTCTTCAATTAATTTTTCATCCTTAATTTTAGAACCATCCTCTTTTTCAATACTATGAATAAGGAGTTTTGAATTTGTAACCTTAGGCATAGTATGGAAGAAACTGGTATTAAAATCCCCTTCAAAGGCCCACTTGACCCTTGCTTTTTGTCACCAAAATTCCTCCTCAATAAAGAAATGGGGATTCGATGATTCAGATGAAGAGAAAGGTCTAGAAAAGATAGTCCAATTATTTTCCTATGTGGAATAATATCATTTGAGGAGCTGCTAGGAGAAATCAATAAGGTGGTTGGACAACCCGAGATCGATGAGGAAATGGAGTTTCTATTTTTCCCCTCTTCTGTGAACCATATGACTAGGTTCGGAAGGCACTACTAAGCCCCAAGCCTGCCACCATCAGCAAACGACAAAGGAAAAGGTGTTGAGAATCTTCCTATGCCAGAACTGAGCCTCGAGGAAAGAAAGATCCTTGATCAATTGAAGAAGATCCAAGTCAACATCACTATGTGGGGACTCTTTATGTCTTCCCACCTTCACAGAAATGCCATGATCAAACTGCTCACAGGACCCACGGTCCCTCCTTCCACCGCGCTAGAAGAAGTTGTGAATCTGGTCAGATCCATGACCTCTACTAGAATGCTCTCCTTCTTTGAAGAATAAATCCCTAAGATTGGGAAAAACCACAATTATGCTCTCAATATCTCTGTCGAAGTCATGGGGAACACTGCTCCTCTTTCTCTTATCAATAATAGACCAGCTCTTATGTCTACCCATTGAGGAACCTTAACTCTTTGGGACTAAAAATGAGCGACCTTGATCCAACCTCTGTCATTGTACGTGCCTACAATAACACTCGTTAAGAAGTAATGTAATCCATAAAACTCATAATAAGGGTCATCCCTATAAACCCTGTTGTTGAATTCCAAGTTATTAATATCCCTGCTTTTTTCATTCTGTTACTTGGACGACCATGGCTCCTAGCATTAAGGGTGTGTCTTCCTCCCTTCATTAAAAACTGAAGTTCTTCGCCAATGGGAATGTCATCACCATCTTACGGGATGACGACAATGTCAAAAATGCAAGCACTAGTAATCGAGTACTTGAGATACAACACGAGGTGATCGATATGCTTCTTTTAGGCTTTCGAGTTGAACCACTTTTACTCCCAGCAGGGGATGATTTTGAAGATAGGGTTTGTCCAGAGTATAATCCTCATGGTAACATTAGTGTAATCCATATGTTCAAAAACATGCACTTCATGCCCAGACTGGGGCTGGGTCGACAGTAGATGGGGATACTTGAACCCATTGTGTTAAAGAAAGATTTTCATCCTTGTGGATTGGGTTATAAACTGTTATCATAAGAACTCAGAATGATCCACCAGACTCAATTGAAGAGAAGGCTATAAAGTTCCAACATTTTATCAAAAGATTCCTTAAACAGAAGATTCATTAGAGAGGGTGAAGATTTCCCCTTCTGTGACTTTCCAAAACTATGTTATGATCATGTGGATAAGAAGATAAAAACTAGAATATAGATCTTTTTTTAATATAGCTACTCATGGGCTGAAAGGTCCTAGCATCATGTGCAACAACTCATCGAAGAGACCAAAACCGATATTAGAGATTCTGAGGGAAGCGACTCCAAGGATTATTCTGACTTGCAGACATTGGGGCTGACACTCTGCATGATCCACTGAGGGAATACATCATTGAATTCATCATGTCTGATCAAAATTGTTGATGCACCTCTCCTCAACTGTTATGAAGCACTTGTGCCACCTGCTGATATCAAACCTAACCCCGATGTTTATCCCTTCTTGTTGTTCCTCCTTACTCTGATGTAATCGAGACCTCCTTTGATGAGGTTCTCAATGCTATTTTTCTTATCAATGAAATAAATAAAGATTTTAAGTACCTTGTTATGCCTTACATTAATTGTCTTGATTCTAATCAAACTCTTGATGATGATGATTTTGCAAATGAACAATTCTTAACTGATCTTAATAAGGTTAATAACAAACAACATAATCGCATTTAAGTTAATGAAGATTAAACTGTTGTTATTAATCTCAGTTCTAGTAGCCAAATTTGAGAGATTATGATAGGGGCCATCCTTGACAAGTAAGATCACGCGCAATTCGAAGAATTAATAAAGGAATTTGTGCATGTCTTCGCATGGTACTACGATGATATGACCGGTATTGATCCCAAGATCACTCAGTATGAGATTTGAACTCTCCCAGACTACGAACCAGTCAAATAAAAACTGCAAAAGCTGCGCACTGAATGGTCACTCAAGGTTTAGGTATAAGTGGTTAAACATTTGAATGTGGCTTTAATTTATGTGATCGAATATCCCACATGGATAGATAATATCGTACCCGTGCCAAAATTAGGAGGGGAGCGCTTGTGTGTCGACTATGGAGACATGAATAAATATTCTTCAAATGATGATTTCCCGCTACCCAATATTGATATAATTGTGGAAAACACATCCAGTCACGCTCTTAAGTCATTCGTTGATTGGTTTGCCACATATAATAAGATCAAAATGCACCCAGATCATCAAAAGAAATTCACATTCACCACCCTTTGGGGAACCATTTACTACACCGTTATGCCGTTTGGTCTAAAAAATGTCAGGGCTACCTACCAGAGGGATGCAACGACCATCTTGCATGATCTGATATGAAAAGAAGTCGAGGTCTACGTGGATGATATGATTATCAATTCTAAGACTAGAGAATGTTCTCACTCTTCGAAAGTTCCCTCACTCTTCGAAAGTTCTTCGAGCAACTGCGACAATATCAGATTCGACTTAACCTATAAAAATATGTCTTTAACATTACCAAAGGAAAACTCTTGGGATTCATGGTTAGAGAAAATGGGATTAAAGCAGATCATACAAAGCTGAAATCCATACTTAAGATGACACCACCCCGAATGGAGAAGGAAGTGCAAGGATTCCTCAAAAAATACAATATATCAGTTAGTTCATCAGCCAACTGACTTCTATTTATGAGCCAATTCTCAAATGGAGAACCATCTACTACGCCAGTTATAAGTCGACCGGATATGAAGTTAACTACATATCCTTAGAAAAATCACGTGTCGCCCTTGTCTGGGTCATGCAAAAGTTACGAAACTACATGCTCGCCTTTACCATCAAACTTGTGTCCCGAATGGATCTTATCAAGTACTTAGTCAAAAACCCTTCCTTGTCCATTCGAATGGCCCGATGGTTGATGCTTTTAGCCGAGTTTGATATTATGTATGTCACGCAGAAAGCCATAAAAGGAAGACCCATCTCTGACTACCTCGTTGACTACCCTATGGAAGAAGCTGATGTCTGGATTTTTGAATTCTTGGATGAGAATATCCTTTGTACCTCCCAAGAAGATCTCTGCATGCAAATGTTCTTTGACGGTTCCGCCAATAAGAAAGGGTATGGCATTGGGATCCTCCTAATTTCCCCCGATGACTCTCACACTCCCATTTCCATTAAGTTGGATTTTCCATGCACCAATAACATGACTGAATACGAGGCGTGCACGATATACCTCAAAATTTCTCTCAAGAAAGGAATTTGATACTTAGATGTCTATGGGGATTCAACCTTCATCATCGCTCAAATACTCATAAGATGGAAAGTCAAGGATGAGAAACTCTTACCCTTTCATGCCCACATAGAAGAGCTAGCTTCCTAATTCCAAGAAATCACCTTCCACTACCTGCCTTGAGTAAAGAATAACCTAGATGATGCCCTTGCTACCCTAGCCTCCATGATTAACATGCCCGAAGGAATAAAAATAGCCCCCCTCCTAGACCAAAATCAAGACAAACCAACCCAATGCTACCACATTGAGCTCATCACAGAAGAAGATCCTGATATGGCCGACTGTTGGTATTATGATATTTGGCGCCTCCTCAAGCATGGTAGGTATCCACAAGGTTCTGACAAGAAAGATCGAGAAACCCTTCGCAGATTGGCTACCTAGCATATTATCTGTTATAAGAATTGTTCAAGTGAAACTTTTATGGAACCCATTCGTACTACATCACGAGGGCTGACATTGGAGAAATAATGCAGAAAATCCATAGTAGGGAGTGTGGATCGCACATGAATGGACATTTTCTTATCAAGAAAATCATCCGACAAGGTTACTATTGGACTACCATGATTCAAGATTGCACCATCCATGTTTGGAGATATCTCAAATGCCAATAATTTTCCAACCTTCAGCAGTTGCCTCTATGAGAATTGTATAACCTGACTTCTCCCTGGCCATTCTCCACATGGTGCATTAACATCATAGGGAAGGTTACACCCAAAGCCTACAATGGGCATGAGTTCATCCTGGTTGTCATTAATTACTTCACCAAATGGGCCAAAGTCGAACGATACGTAGTTCTGAATGCCAAGAAGGGGTCCAAGTTCATTAAGAATAATAACATCTACCGATATGGAGTCCCGCATGAGATGGTATTAGATAATGGGTTACATTTTGAGGCAAAAGTTACAGAAGGGGTCAAAGAATATAGAGTTCAGAGCCATGAATCTTCTCCCCGCTGACCTTAAACTAATGGAGCAGTTGAGGCTGCTAATAAGAACCTCAAAGCCATCATCAGTAAGATGACTGGGAGTTGCCGAGATTGGGTCGATCGGATCCCTTACGCCCTTTGTGGATATCGCACTTTAGTTTAAACATTTACTAGGGTTACCCCTTACTCGCTACTTTATGACATTAAAGCAGACCTACCGGTGGAGCTAGAAACTCCTTCACCATATGTCATGCTTGAAAGCAAAGTCAGTGAGAAATACTGGCATCAGAGCCATCTTAACAAGCTGTCACTTTTGGATGAAAAAAGACTAAAAGATCTATACCACATACACGGTTACCATCGCCGAATAGTGCAATCATTCAATAAGAGAGTTAAGGGTCGTGGTGTCCGAGAATGGGACTTAGCCCTTAAATAAATTAAAGAGCCCATTTGGGACCCCAGAGGGAAATTCAAACCCAATTGGATCGGCCCCTACATCACAAAGAAGATCATGTCAGTAGGGATCGCATTTGCACCAAACGGGATAAACAACTACTAATTATAATTCCGATTCGAAAGCTATTTAACAAAAATAATCGATTAAGCATAAACATCACACAATAAGGAATTCAATCCAAAGTTGCAAAATTAAACATTTAACGGAAAATGGTCACACGCGGATTAAATTCGGATTATCTCTATAAATACAAACGTTGCATGAAAAATAAAGTTAAATGCATAACAATCCGATTTTGATACGCGAAGTTTTAATTAAATGCCATTTTACACGAAATCTAACTTTCGGAGCTCGACGCCCGTTAATGGCGGAAACGCAACCCTGACCCTATTTAACTAGTGACAGTGAATAAAACCAAACTAATTTACACTAATTAACTAAGAAAGCACTATATAAACATAATAGACTAATTCAACAAAGCATGAAATCTAATTATCAAAGCAATAAATCAATAAAAACAACTATATTAAGGGAGAGGATGATAATTAGTACAAGAAAAGCTTGCAAAGAACTGGAAAATGGAGAAGGGCTTATCCCCCCAACCAAACCTTAAAATCTATTGCATAAATTAGATATTTCCAAAATAAAACAAATGTTCTCTTATATACTAAGTGAGAAAAGAAATAGAAAAATAAAGGAAAAAGAAAAGCAAAACAAAAATATGGGGCAAAAAAAGTAGGGGATCGATCGATCGACCTTTTTGGTCGATTGATTGATCAAACAGGTCTCAACCTATTGCCTTTTTTCAAAGACTAAAAACTGAGGGATCAATCGATCGACCCTTTTGTTCAATCGATCGATCAAGAAGGTATCTTCCTTCTGCAGGTTCTTTTTCCTCCCCTGTTTGGTTGGTTTGTTGATCTCTTCTACGAAAGTCTCGCAACTTCTTCGATATAGCTTCGATTCACGCACTGTTTATGGCCACACAAAGGTTGAACATAGGGATACAAATTTCTTGAAGATGTTGGACAAGATTCCCAAACTATGAAATGACTAAAATTCCTTTGAACGTGCGATTGTGTAGGGAACTTCATCGGAATGCGTCCAAACTCCATACTAAGCTCCTAAATACCTACAAAAACTGAATCAACCACTATAAATCATGTTAACATATAAAATGAAGGTTGTATGGTTAACGAGAATAAATATAGGGATTAAGGTACCCGAGGGGGCTAATAAGGCGTAGGTTAACGGGTGAAATACACAATATTTGCATCGTATCACTTATCCCTGAGAATGACAGCTCATTTTATCATATACATGAACAAAAGGATTATGCATTACTTAGCGATTGGTATAGATAATTCAAATGCAAAAATTCATCGAAAGTCACAACTAAATGATTAATTTTTTTTTATTCCACTATTTGAAAATTCCATTACAATTACATCAGCATAGGGAACCAAACAACTTCCCATGCCAAACCAAACCTTACCTTCCTAAAACCAAAATAAGAAAAAGTTCCCACTACACTTAAAATAGCCCTTAGATTATTCTCGAACACACAACCAAACACCCATTGCAAAATCTGCACAAAAAAACCAAAGAATAAACCCGCAGCTACTGGAGGAACTTGCCCATCATCACCCACATCCTGGGGTCCCCAAACATCCCTCGCCTGAATAGAGTGCCACTGAAACTCCATAGAACAATAAACCCTGACTAACCTAGGAAAAACCATAGCATCTCCTTCCATAGTGTCAGATATGGTGAACCACATTTTCCCAATCTCCACAGCCACCATCTTCGCAACTAATTTTCACCACAACCATTTCATGTAGTCCCATAAAATATGAGTCAATGGTCGACGATTATCCTACAAAGAGCCCATCCACATGAGAATACAAGACCTCCATAGGAAAGAAGTCCAGTGTTCTAAGTGGTATAATCTGTTCCAAGACAAATTGGCACAGAAGTCGCTAGGGAAAGTATAAAGAGGTCTTCCTGAGGCCAACTAACCAAACATACTTGTATTCCCCCAGTTCCAGGATGGACAACATCTCCAACATAAGTACAATCTCTTCAACACAACAAATTGAGCATAATCCAATGAAGGTGGAAAGCTCCAATTTACAACCAAGCTTTCTATCTCCTTCTCCATATACCAACCAAGCCTCTGAGGCCTTCCTTCACTAAAAAAATCTAAAAAAAATCATTCTTCCTACTTTTTCTCAAAATAAATCCTTTAAAAAAAGGAAGGTCTTTTTCAACTGAGCCATCAAGGTCATATTGTACTCAAACATATTCAAAAAAATTTCAAAAACACACTCTTTTTACTCTTTCTCAAAATAAAAACTCAGCAGCAAATTGAAATGCATGCAGAGTAAGCCATTAAATCAAGATAATAAAACATAATATGAATATCTTTTTGCTTTTTTGAATATCTTTTCAGGTACAATGTCACCATATCAAGCATGTAAAAGCTAAGCTCCCACTGTCAATGATGAATCTATAAGGAATCCCAAGGGGACAGAACTAGAATTAGATGTCACCTCATCTGACGTACCCAAACTCACGTGCCATCAATTGCCGTAGCTGCATGATTCCCCCTAGTCAACCCCGTATGTTAGATGGCCATCCCCCAGGGATAGAAGGTCACTTATAAAATCTTCAACGGAGAAAAGATCAATATAAAAAAAAGCTCAATTCATAGTCCCATGCCACCCACCGATCGACATTATCCCTCCATCTGCTCGAGGTACCCCAAAAGACCATTCCACTACCATTTGGCACCCTTCAAACCATGCCGGTTGGCACCCTCTCTAAAAACATGTACAAAAAATCTCAAAAAATGCCAGAAAATCCCGAAAAAATCCTAAAAATACCAAATGGATTTTAGAACATTTTTCACCAAGAAAAAGAATTGTTACCACATTCATTTCCCCAACGGAAATCTTATATCCCCAGTGGAATTCGCAAAACTAATTAGATATCCTCCTCAGCAACATCTCCAAAGGATACCATAAAAATCAAAAAATTCCCAACTAAGAAACATCCAACCTTCGGATCATTCCCTCTTCCCTAGGGGAACTTAAAATCAAATGCTCCCCCAAATCCCCAATGAAACCACAAGATACGTATCCCCAATGGAGTCTCCAAATTTACCTAAGAATACTTAAGTTCTCAGAATTGGATTTGACCCTCATAATTAGTCATCTCTACTTAAGCCCTCAGAATTGGATTTGATCCGTAGAATTGATCTCTAAAACTTAGGTCATAATGGACCTCGACCCCTGGTCATCACCTCTTTTTGGTTAGAATTGACCTCAACCCTCGGTCGTCACCTTTTTCTGGTCAAAATTGACCTCTACCCTCGATCGTCACCTCTCTTAGGTCAGAATTGACCTCGGCCCCTGGTCGTTACCTCTTTTTGGTTAGAATTGACCCCAAACCTTGATCGTCACCTCTTTTAGGTTAGAATTGACCTAGACCCTCAATATCAACCTCTTTTAGGTCAAAATTGACCTCGACCCTCATTCGTCACCTCTTTTAGGCCAGAATTGACCTCAGCCCTCGGCCAACACCTCGTTTAGGTTAGAATTGACTTTAGTCCCAAGTCGTCACCTCTTTTAGGTTATAATTAACCTTGGCCCTCAGTCGTCCAATTGACCTCGACCCTCAATCATCACCTCTTTTAGGTCAGAATTGACCTCGACCCTCGATCGTCACATTTTTAGGTCATAATTGGCCTCGGCCCTCGATCATCACCTCTTTTAGGTCAGAATTGACCTCAACCCTCGGTCGTCACCTCTTTAAGGTTAGAATTGACCTCGGCCCTCGATCGTCACCTCTTTCAGGTATGAATTGACCTTGACCTTGGGTTGTCACCTCTTTTAGGTATGAATTGACCTCGACCTTGGGTTGTCACCTCTTTTAGGTCAGAATTGACCTCAGCCCTTAGTTGTCTAATTGACCTCGGCCCTCAGTCGTCACTTATCTTAGGTCAGAATTGACCTTGGCCCTTGGTTATCACCTTTTTAGGTTAGAATTGACCTCGGAACTCGTTCATCACCTCTTTCAGGTTTGAATTGACCTAGGCTCTCATTTGTCACCTCTTTCAGGTCAGCATTAGTATACATATTATGTTTGTTAGCATTTCATCCAACACATATTATCGTTTCATCGTAACCACCAATATCGCGATAAATGCATAAATCATCTTTTCTATATATTATTTTGGGAACATTCCAATGGAAGACCTCACTCTATCATTTCCATGGTATGAGTTGAATGGTTACGATCTCCGTTATATATACACGCACACATACTTCATTGAGAAATAAAGGAAAATAATAACATAAGCCCATGAGAGACCTAAAGGGAGGGATGGGTGCTAACACTTTCCCATTCTGTAACTTAGCCCTTGAACCTTTGAACTATTGGTTTCGCAAGCATCAATTTGTCTTCGATGCCTCTCTCTCAAGGAGGTAATGTGTTCTTTTGCCTATTTTGTGAAAAATAGCTCGGCGACTCCATCTCTTTACGTTCACCCCATACCGATGACAGCCGAAGTGTTCCTAAGTTGGGCATGAGACCTTTCAATACCTCTTCATTCCCCATCTCCCCTTCTGGAGGTGGAAGATAAGAGAGTAAGCGATGCATATTCTTGATCAGGATGGACACAAGTGGGTTTAATTTTAATAAATGAAAATATCGTATACATTTAGACACAAATTTTGATATCCTCCTCATCAGAGTCAGTGTCATTAAGAGTGTGACCAAAAGTCATGGGGTATGCATTATGTTTGACACAATTTATTATATTGTTTGGTAACATAATGAAAGATGAAAGTTGGTGTGATTTAAGCTCCAATCGAGAAATCTCATATCATAAAGGAACTAGGATGTCTGATGAGATTATTTTTTTGTAAATTGACGATTGAGGGATGACACTTTGAAATGTAATCAAATTAATTATCACTAATAAGTTCTTCAATTTTATGATTCTAAATATTTCTAAAATGAATTCAACCTTTTCTCATTGTTATCATCTTAAAGTTTTAACTCGAGTATGTTTCAAGGACTTAAAATTTAATTGAACATTATTTTAACTTAAAAGGGATAATAAACTGATTTAACCCGTAATTCATATCAGTGTCTTAAAATTAACATGTGATTAATTCCTCATGTTAGCTTGATCTCCCCGGGATGGTTTTAATCGCGGAATCACGGTATTTTGAAATATATCATATTCTTTTAAATTAAGTGTTACATGTGTTGGGTCCCCCATTAGTGATGTTTTATATGAACATTTTAATTTTAAATAATTTACCGATGAGAATTTTTATACACCTATGATTGGTTAGTTGATGACACTCAAGTAAGAATCATATTCTTGGAATGATGTCCATCATTGGTTGAATAAAGGATTCTTTTTATTAGACATGGTAGGGAAACCCGATACCATTTCATAATCCAGGAGTGAGGATCATTGATAGCCAGGGCTTGGTGTTTGATTTTTAAGAAAATCTTTACTTATTTTCCTAAAATGGAAGTGAGAAGATAAGGCTAAGTCTCATGTATGGAGGTTAGGTTTAACAAAGGTCCATATTCCTCGGTAGTAGTGAAATAATCGAAAGGTAAGTATTCTCACTTTAGTTAGAAATTTTACAGCAACGGTGTTTGATTTTTCCTTAATTATATTACAAAAGACATGTTGATTTTTTATCACTTAAAAGTAAATGCATGATTTATGGTTTGATATACGATAACCTGGGGAACCAAAAATAAGGTCTACAACGCATTGTAGAGGTTCCAGGTAATTGGGTAATTACTTCAAATGGGGATGTTTCTAGTTATAGGGAATTATAATAAGGCAACGGTATTAGAGGTGGGATGTTCTTCTAAATTTTGGTTCAGACATAAAGATAACATGGGTATATTATTTAATGTAACTTGGTTTTAGGAAAGTTGATTTTGATTTTCTGTATTTTATTGAACATATATTCGATTTAATTTATAAAACTATTTTTATTAGGATATCCTTTATCTGTTATTGTACATTGAAAAATAATTTATACACTATAAGGTTGATCTCACCAATAATGTTCTATGTTGAACTGTATAATTTTATTAAAAAAGATCATTAAAAATAAAGTTTCCTTCTAGAACCAAACACAATTTTGGCACTTACGCTTAAGTTATTTTATTCTTAATGGGATTTGAAGAATAGTTTAAAATGGAAAATTGAGTTCATTGTAAGGGGAGGTACTTCTAGTATTGAATCCCATTTAGAAGGTAAAATGACCAAGGGGCTTTTCCGGGCCCAAAGATAAAGAGCCAAAGATGTGTCGAAGATGGTGCATTTTGATTAATCTGATTTAGTGACTATCTAGAAAAGAGGTGGGTGGTTCATTAATTTGTTAATAACTATTCATGGTATGGATATATTTATCTTATGCATAACACGTGTGAAGCCTTTAATTATTTCACAGTGTGCACTACACCAAATCTGCCGAATTGTCACGGTCATTGACCTTGACAACTTCAGCTTGTCAAGGTTAATGACCGTGACAATTCTGGGTGAGAAAACTTTTTTTGTCATGGTCATTGATCGTGACAAGTTCATTAGAATTGTCACGGTCGTGTCACGGTCCTTGACCGAGATGAGATTTGTCACGATCAAGGACCGTGACAAGCCCGTGACATTCTTTAAAAAAAATTCACGATCAATGACCGTGACAAGTCCGTGACAAATCCATGACAAGCCACCAGGGGGAGAGGTACAGAACAGGCAACTGGATCAAGGGCAGGAGGAAGAGTGTTTGTGATGACGCTACAAGATGCCCATGCTACACCTGAAGTGGTTACAGGTAAACTTTCTATTGCAAACAAAGATTTATATGCACTCATTGATCCTGGATCTACGCATTCATTTGTGGCATTACATATTGTTTCATATTTGGGTAGACCATGTTCATTTCTCAATTGTGCCTTATATATTTCAAACCCAATGGAAAGTGTAATTCTGGTTGACCATGTTTATAAAGATTGTATCTTACGAATGGGGGAACGAGATTTCTATGTTGATTTGATACCGTTGGCCATTCGAGATTTTGATATTATATTGGGGATGGATTGGTTATCATCATACCATGCTTCCATTGATTATTTTCGCAAAGAAGTTACATTTTATTTGCCCAGTGAACCCGAGTTCCAATTTATAGGAGAAAGGAATGTTGTCCCTAATTGTCTTATCTCAGCAATAAAGAGCAGAAAGTTATTAAGTAAGGATTGTACAGGGTATTTAGTGTATGTGGTTGATGTTAGTAAGGAAGAACTTAAAATTGAAGATATACCAGTGGTTAGAGATTTTTCTGATGTCTTCCCAGAAGAATTGCCAGGATTGCCACCCGATAGGGAAGTAGAGTTTTTTATTGAATTAATTCCAGGTACTGGTCTGATTTCCCTTGCTCCTTATAGAATGGCACCAACAGAGTTGAAGGAATTAAAAGTGAAATTACAAGATCTGATAAGCAGAGGGTTCATTCGGCCTAGTGTTTCGCCATGGGGAGCCCCAGTGTTATTTGTGAAAAAGAAAGATGGGGCAATGCGATTATGTATTGATTATTGGCAGTTGAATAAGGTGGCCATTAGAAATAAGTACCCTCTACCTCGTATTGATGACTTGTTTGACCAATTACAAGGGGCCACAGTATTTTTCAAAGATTGATTTGAGATCGGGTTACCACCAACTGAAAGTGAAGGATAGCGATATTTCCAAAACATCTTTTCGGACTCGATATGGGCACTATGAGTTTTTGGTGAGGCCATTTGGATTGACTAATGCTCCAGCAGTTTTTATGGATTTGATGAATCGGGTATTCCACCCTTTCATTGATTCCTTTGTGATTGTATTCATAGACGATGTGTTGATTTACTCACATAGCATGGAGGAACATGATAAGCATTTGAGACTTGTATTGCAGATTTTGAGAGAGAAGAAATTGTATGCAAAATTCAGCAAGTGTGAGTTTTGGTTGAATGAAATTGTGTTTTTAGGGCACGTTCTCTCGGGAAATGGGATATATGTTGATCCAAAGAAGGTGGAAGAAATTGTTGAATGGGAGAGTCCTAAGAATGTGACAGAAATTTAGAGTTTCCTAGGATTGGCAGGTTACTATCGCAGATTCATTAAGGGATTTTCAGCAATAGCATTACCACTAACAAAATTAACTCGTAAAGAAGTGAAGTTTGTATGGGATGAAGAATGTGAGAGGAGTTTTAAAGAATTAAAGAATCGGTTGGTTTCAGCCCCTATACTTACTATTCCATGTGGGAATGAGTCTTTTGTGATCTATACAGATTCTTTATTTCAGGGTTTAGGATGTGTTCTTATGCAGAATGGGAAGGTAATAGCATATGCTTCCAGACAATTAAAGACACATGAACGAAACTACCCTACACACGATCTGGAGCTAGCAGCCATTGTTTTTGCTTTAAAGTTGTGGAGACATTACTTGTATGGAGAAACGTGTGAGATATTTACGGATCATCAAAGTTTGAAATACTTGTTTACACAGAAAGAACTGAATTTGAGACAAAGGCGTTGGATAGAGATGATTAAAGACTATGACTGTACCATTCATCATCATCCTGGGAAGGCCAATGTAATAGCAGATGCTTTGAGTCAAAAATCATCAGGGATGCTTGGTTGCATACGGTGTGCCCGTGTTGGAAATATTCTTGACTTGGCATCGATGGGGATTGAATTGAAGTTTTCAAAAAGTGGAGGATTATTAGCACATGTCACAGTGAGACCTTTATTGGCAGAACGCATACGAAATTTGCAGATCAGTGATCCATTCCTTGAGAAGAAGAAACAAGAAGTTTGGGATGGTAGAGAGAGTGACTTTGATATTAAGAATGATGAATCGTTATGTTACAAAAATAGGATTTGTGTACCGAATGATCCACCCTTAAAGAAAGATATATTAGAAGAGGCACATATTTCTATTTACTCTATGCATCCGGGAGGTACCAAAATGTACATAGATTTGAAAGAATATTACTGGTGGAACAATATGAAACGTGAGATTACAGAGTTTGTAGCTAAATGTTTAGTATGCCAGCAAGTGAAAGCAGAGCATCAGAAGCCGGCAGGATTATTGCAGTCTTTGCCTATTCCGGAATGGAAGTGGGAGCATATAATGATGGACTTTGTTATAGGATTACCCCGGTCACCAAAGGGTCATGATTCTATTTGGGTGATTGTAGATCGACTGACGAAGTCAGCTCATTTTCTCCCAGTTAAGACTACCTACACTGTTGACAAGTATGCACGTATGTACGTTGATGAGATTATCCGTTTACATGGGGCACCGGTGTCAATTGTATCAGATAGAGATCCAACGTTCACGTCTAAGTTTTGTCCTCGTCTCCAGAATGCCATGGGCACAAGTCTGAAGTTCAGCACTGTGTTTCATCCAGAAACTGATGGGCAATCAGAAAGGACGATTCAAATATTAGAAGACATGTTACGAGCCTGTGTATTTAACTTTAAAGGTAGTTGGGATGATCATTTGCCATTGATGGAATTTTCATATATTAATAGTTATCAGTCGACTATTGGTATGGCTCCTTATGAATCTTTATATGGGAGGAGATATAGAATGCCTTTGTGTTGGGATGGAGTGGGTGAAAGGAAAATTTTATGTCCTGAATTGATAGATATGACAACTGAAAAAGATCAAAATGATTCGGGAACGGATAAAGATAGCACAAAGCAGGCATAAATTTTATGCAGATAAGAGGAAGCATCCATTGGAATTTCAGAAGGGAGATTTTGTATTCCTGCGTATTTCACCATGGAAAGGTGTTATGAGATTTGGGAAAAAGGGGAAACTAAGTCCAAGATACATGGGACCATATGAGGTGTTGGAAATAATTGGGGCCCTGGCATATAGATTAGCATTGCCTTCAGAGTTGTCTCGTTTACATGATGTGTTTCACGTATCGATGCTTCGTAAGTATTTGGCGGATCCATCTCATCAGTTGAAAACTCAACCAATTGAACTGAAGGAGGAATTGTCATACATCGAGGAACCAATGGAAATTATTGATCGTAAGGAGCAAGTATTGAGAAATAATGTTATTCCCTTAGTTAAAGTTATGTGGATGAGCCATGGAGTTAAAGAACCAACTTGGGAAATTGAGGATAGCATGAGGAAACGGTATCCCCATTTGTTTGGTAAGTGACCTTTATATTAAATTTCGGGGACAAAATTTTCTAAGGTGGGTGAGTTGGGACAACCCGAATATAATTATGATAAATTATATTTAAATCATGCTTATCTTATGTGATATGAATAATGTGATATTATTATATCTAATGTTAAGTGATTATGTTTATTATAATCCTACTTTCATAAATCATGAAAGGTCGAATTATTTACAAACACAAATTTTGTTGTTTTCGGTGGAAATGTTCCTGTTAGAGACTAGTTTTGACCTTTATAACATTATAAATGACATGAGGTGAAAACTCGATAGTTGTATACATGTGAGTTAGGGTTTTAATACAACAAACGGATCATCAAATGGATGCCCGGGTAAAGAGTTATACCGAATTTACGAACAAATGGCAAAGTTGTCCATTCCCTTTAAGTGGTATTTTGTCTTTTATTAAACCAAATGGTTTAATTTGATTGGTTGGCTTGGGAGGAAGCTTTGGCTGACCTTATACCCTTGAAATAGCTTTATCCTTCAGCCAAAATCAGCCATGAAAGGGTTTCACCTTGAGGAAAGAGAATTAGGGAGTTTAGGAAGGAAAAATGAGGAGAAAAGGTGTAGAAAAATCCGTAGAAATTACGTAAAAAGCCCTGAAGGTAAACCTAATTACAATTCTAGTTATTTATCTTATATTACTGATTTATATGATCTAAATCATCATAGATTTACGAAAGTTTCAGCCCTTTATATATATTTATGGTTAGATGCAAGTTTATGTTAAGTTGAGTGTAGAAGCCCTTAAAATTGCTTTGTATTGAAACCCCTTGTATTCAAACTTGTATATCTCTTTGTGTGCTTACTGTAATTGAGAAATTCCAATTGGATATGAAATTCGACTCATATATTCATATCATATCCAAAAATTAGAATTTATCTCCTTGTGGTTAGGCCGTAATGATGATTTAAAGTTGGTGCATAGTTGGTGTTTGTATACTTGATTTCGGTATGCCCTAAGTTTAGTCAAGCTTTTGAGATAGCAAATGAAGTAAAAAACTTATGAAACTTTAATTCAGAACTATTCAGTATGTTTAATGGAAATGGGTTGAAAATCATGGAAAGTTATTATGGAGAAATATTATGAAAATTCTTGGAATTTGAAGGAACAATAGAGGAGCTTGTAGGGCAGATTTATTGTGTTGTAAAGAATTGGCCATAACTTGCCCAAGGAAGCTTGAAAAATTACACCGTCACTTGTACTGGATAGTATATTCATATGTGTTTTCATATTGATGTTTTTTAACCCCTGTATTTGTACAATTTAGGAATATAGGATGGTTAAGTATGTAAGACAATAATTTCAGGCCATACTGGGTACCCCTTGAATGAATGTTTGTATTTCTTCCTTACAAAGGGTACTTTGAGTACATGTTTCATGTGCATATACATTGAGGAGTATAATTTCATTTTTACTTGACTTTGGTTATAAATTCCTCATAAGGTATTTCCTACGGTTGAATGTCCGTAACTTTATCAACATGTATATCATTATTTTGCCTTTACCTATGTTTTATGGAATGTGACTTAATTGGAATTATATTGTTGATGTATAGTCATGGAAAGTTACATAATTATGTTTGGATAATATTTATGATTGAGGTTCAGTACTGATTTAGTTGGATTGACAGGTGTAAGGTCTAATCAACCCAGTTCAGCTCCACCAAAAGAAAACGTGAATACATAGTTGTCAACCAAGGTGAGTGTACTCACTGGAAAGAGATATTTGTATCGTGTTATTGATATGATCATAATATACTGAATATGAAATTGTTCATTTCGGTTTACCGAAATGAGGGGTTACTCCTCGACCAGGAATGGGGGAGATTTGTCTATTAATGACAAGGGGTTACTCCTCGACCAGGAATGGGGGAGAATTGTCTATTTAGACAGGATATGTGAATCATGATTCAGAAAAGTTGGTCATTCATTATGAATAAGCCGGATAAGTTAATTCATAATTATATGGACATGATATATTGCATGTAAATTTATGCAGTAGTATAGTAGTGATGCATTCACTGGGCTATTTTTTGCTCATGGTTCCTATGTTCACATTTTTCAGGTAACGCGATGTCACTGCCAAATCTAGGAGGTCAGGTTGGGTTAGCCAGGAATGAGAGAAACTATGATTTTGTGTAAATGTAATTGATGTAATTAAGTTAACTTATCCTTCAAGAAAGTTTTTATGGACATGACTACTCTGATGTTGTAAAAAGGTTTTCAGTTATATGGATTTACAATGATGACTCTGAAATTAAAACTCTTGTTTATGGTTTGGTTAAGTTAATCACAGTTTGACTCACTTTGACTTTCAAACTTAATTATAAGTAACTGGGTTGGGGTGTGTCATATATACTCTCCCAAACCTCTCCAAACTTGCCCATATTTTCTCCTACACCCTACCATCTTTGCCGATCAGGCCTTATCACTCTTTACCAAAGCATTCATCGTTGTCCATACTTATCAGAATTATTCAACCAATTCCTAGAGTTTGGGTTAAAATTTCCCTCCCAAATGACCATTGACTACCTGCGATTTAGTGCATTGTTCTTAAAAGGTAGAAAATAGTCCCGAGAGTCAGACAATTAGGTGGTTAGGACCGATAAAATCAGTTTATATGATGAGATCCAGATCCTGGTAGACTTATTCCGACAAATCGGTGAAATTTACAGTATATTTCAGCTACTTGATGCTTTGAAACGACAATGGTGCCTGGTCCCTTCACTTTTACATCTCCCCGTCGAATAGAAGGACTTCTATGAAGAAGTCATTGAGGTTGTGGAGTCTATTAACTTTTCATGGAAAGATAATGTCGTTACCACTAGATGGGGATTTTTTTTAAAGAAAAGAATTTATTAAAAATGGGGTCAGGAAAATCCCCTCACCGATGGCTTACAAAGCAAGAGATATAGAAGTCTGAGATAAAGCCTAACAGAAATCTAGTCTTGGGATCATTGTAAGGTCTATCCTTGAAAGCTATTCGCACTTTCTCAAGAATTAAATCAATAATCTTTGAAGTCTTCATAATTTCCCCTTCATATTCCCTCTTATTCCAAGCACACCAAATTATCCAGCAAATTTAGCAAGGAATGATAATAGATAGTATAGTTTTTATATTTTTCGCTTTCAAATATAACCACCAAGACATGAGAAATTTTTTAAGAGACGTAAAGTAAAAACTATACGCCATCAAACCCGAAAAATGATTCCACACTTGTTGAGCAGTGATACTATTACCGAATAGGTGATCAAAATCTTCTTCTGTCGGGTTAAGGCAACATTTACACTTTGAAGCCAAGAAGATATGCACTCCTTTTAATCTCGAGTCTATGGGTAGAGCTTGTTGAAGAATACGCCACATAAAGAAATAAACCTTAGGAAGAATTCTTGGATTCCAAATGATTGAAAAAGAGAAAAAGGTTGCAATCTATGTGACGAACCATGTCCCATGCTGATTTTAATTTGAAATTGCCATCTGAGTTAGGTTTCCAAATAGATGAGTTGATGTCATCAACATTATCATGATAATTGTTCCATATTTTTTTCATTCTGCGCCATGTTGAACTTGAATAATAAAGAGTGCCATGGAAGCTGGAAGTTGCAAGGAACCTATATCTCGTGTGCATGTAATTTGCCCATATGCCTTCACCTTTGTAAAATAAGTACCACAATTTACATGATTAGGCACTTATAATGTCAGCAAAGCTTTTGATACCAACTCCACCTTCTGCATAAGGGAGACATAAAACATTCCATGGAACCCATTTGTGCTTTGATTTGTCTTGAGACATACCCCAAATCAATGTAGCAAACATCCGTTCAAAGCGCTGGATAACAGCGACAGGTGGGTCAAGCACAAAAAATATATGAATGCAGCACTAATACTAGCAGAACCAAACGTTTGCTATGAGACATGAGTTTGCCATACCAACCTTTAATATTTTGCACAATCGATTCTTCTACAGTTGCGAAGACAGTAGACCTTGTTCTACTCGTAAATAAAGGGACACCCATGTACTTAATGGAAATATTTGTTTCAAAAAAAGACATTACTGATTTTATGATCTAGCAGCGTGCTTTGGACGTCGTCACTGGTCAGGAAAATGAAGATTTCACGCTATTTATTAACTGCCTAATTGTCTCTTCATAATTGTTTAGGAATTTTTTTAAACAACATAGGCTTCTTTTCTCACCCATAATAAAAATCAGACAATCATCTGCAAATGAAAGAGAGGAAATGATCTCGCACCCAGTTGGAGTGGAATTTTTTTTAACTCTTCCTTGTTGCATTAGTTGATGAATACCCCTTGACAAAATTTCAATGACGATGATGAATAATCTAGGAGAGAGAGGATCACCTTGCCAAACACCACACTTTGATTTAAAGAAACCACAAGCTTTGCCATTAACACAGATAGAGTATCGACAATTTGATATTTAACACCAAATCAAGTCAATCCAAGTTTCAAAAAAAACAAAAGTCCTAAGAGTTTTGGATATACACATCCCAGAAACTCAATCATAGGCCTTGGAGATATCCAATTTAATTACAACATTGGATCTGCGATTTTTTTTGTTAAAATTTGACAAGAGCTCTTGCGCCAGAAGAATGTTATCCATGATGTTGGGCCCTTTGACGAACCCCACTTATGAGGTGGAAATTATTTTTGGAAGAAATTGATAAAGTATATTATTCATGATTTTTGTAATTATCTTATTACAAAAATTAGATAAACTGATAGGCCTGTAATCATGACACAATTGTGGATTTGACTTTTTTTGGGATAAGAATAATATTTGTAGCAGACCAACTTCTAGAAATTTCATGACTTGTAAAAAAGGATAAAATAGCATTTAAAATTTTAGTTTTAATAATATCCCAACAATGTTGGAAAAACCAACCATTCAACCCATCCAGTCCCGCAACACTATTTTTATCCATCCCAAAAATGATGGCTCGAATTTCCTATAAATTTGGGAATCTTGTAAGCATATTATTATCCTCCTGAGTAATAATAGAAGGAATGACCTCCAAAAGTTTAAAGTCCGTAGGACTAGGAGAGGATTGAGTGATAATATCTTCAAAATGGTTAACTAACTCCTCTTCAATTAATTTTTCATCCTTAATTTTAGAACCATCCTCTTTTTCAATACTATGAATAAGGAGTTTTGAATTTGTAACCTTAGGCATAGTATGGAAGAAACTGGTATTAAAATCCCCTTCAAAGGCCCACTTGACCCTTGCTTTTTGTCACCAAAATTCCTCCTCAATAAAGAAATGGGGATTCGATGATTCAGATGAAGAGAAAGGTCTAGAAAAGATAGTCCAATTATTTTCCTATGTGGAATAATATCATTTGAGGAGCTGCTAGGAGAAATCAATAAGGTGGTTGGACAACCCGAGATCGATGAGGAAATGGAGTTTCTATTTTTCCCCTCTTCTGTGAACCATATGACTAGGTTCGGAAGGCACTACTAAGCCCCAAGCCTGCCACCATCAGCAAACGACAAAGGAAAAGGTGTTGAGAATCTTCCTATGCCAGAACTGAGCCTCGAGGAAAGAAAGATCCTTGATCAATTGAAGAAGATCCAAGTCAACATCACTATGTGGGGACTCTTTATGTCTTCCCACCTTCACAGAAATGCCATGATCAAACTGCTCACAGGACCCACGGTCCCTCCTTCCACCGCGCTAGAAGAAGTTGTGAATCTGGTCAGATCCATGACCTCTACTAGAATGCTCTCCTTCTTTGAAGAATAAATCCCTAAGATTGGGAAAAACCACAATTATGCTCTCAATATCTCTGTCGAAGTCATGGGGAACACTGCTCCTCTTTCTCTTATCAATAATAGACCAGCTCTTATGTCTACCCATTGAGGAACCTTAACTCTTTGGGACTAAAAATGAGCGACCTTGATCCAACCTCTGTCATTGTACGTGCCTACAATAACACTCGTTAAGAAGTAATGTAATCCATAAAACTCATAATAAGGGTCATCCCTATAAACCCTGTTGTTGAATTCCAAGTTATTAATATCCCTGCTTTTTTCATTCTGTTACTTGGACGACCATGGCTCCTAGCATTAAGGGTGTGTCTTCCTCCCTTCATTAAAAACTGAAGTTCTTCGCCAATGGGAATGTCATCACCATCTTACGGGATGACGACAATGTCAAAAATGCAAGCACTAGTAATCGAGTACTTGAGATACAACACGAGGTGATCGATATGCTTCTTTTAGGCTTTCGAGTTGAACCACTTTTACTCCCAGCAGGGGATGATTTTGAAGATAGGGTTTGTCCAGAGTATAATCCTCATGGTAACATTAGTGTAATCCATATGTTCAAAAACATGCACTTCATGCCCAGACTGGGGCTGGGTCGACAGTAGATGGGGATACTTGAACCCATTGTGTTAAAGAAAGATTTTCATCCTTGTGGATTGGGTTATAAACTGTTATCATAAGAACTCAGAATGATCCACCAGACTCAATTGAAGAGAAGGCTATAAAGTTCCAACATTTTATCAAAATATTCCTTAAACAGAAGATTCATTAGAGAGGGTGAAGATTTCCCCTTCTGTGACTTTCCAAAACTATGTTATGATCATGTGGATAAGAAGATAAAAACTAGAATATAGATCTTTTTTTAATATAGCTACTCATGGGCTGAAAGGTCCTAGCATCATGTGCAACAACTCATCGAAGAGACCAAAACCGATATTAGAGATTCTGTGGGAAGCGACTCCAAGGATTATTTTGACTTGCAGACATTGGGGCTGACACTCTGCATGATCCACTGAGGGAATACATCATTGAATTCATCATGTCTGATCAAAATTGTTGATGCACCTCTCCTCAACTGTTATGAAGCACTTGTGCCACCTGCTGATATCAAACCTAACCCCGATGTTTATCCCTTCTTGTTGTTCCTCCTTACTCTGATGTAATCGAGACCTCCTTTGATGAGGTTCTCAATGCTATTTTTCTTATCAATGAAATAAATAAAGATTTTAAGTACCTTGTTATGCCTTACATTAATTGTCTTGATTCTAATCAAACTCTTGATGATGATGATTTTGCAAATGAACAATTCTTAATTGATCTTAATAAGGTTAATAACAAACAACATAATCGCATTTAAGTTAATGAAGATTAAACTGTTGTTATTAATCTCAGTTCTAGTAGCCAAATTTGAGAGATTATGATAGGGGCCATCCTTGACAAGTAAGATCACGCGCAATTCGAAGAATTACTAAAGGAATTTGTGCATGTCTTCGCATGGTACTACGATGATAAGACCGGTATTGATCCCAAGATCACTCAGTATGAGATTTGAACTCTCCCAGACTACGAACCAGTCAAATAAAAACTGCAAAAGCTGCGCACTGAATGGTCACTCAAGGTTTAGGTATAAGTGGTTAAACATTTGAATGTGGCTTTAATTTATGTGATCGAATATCCCACATGGATAGATAATATCGTACCCGTGCCAAAATTAGGAGGGGAGCGCTTGTGTGTCGACTATGGAGACATGAATAAATATTCTTCAAATGATGATTTCCCGCTACCCAATATTGATATGATTGTGGAAAACACATCCAGTCACGCTCTTAAGTCATTCGTTGATTGGTTTGCCACATATAATAAGATCAAAATGCACCCAGATCATCAAAAGAAATTCACATTCACCACCCTTTGGGGAACCATTTACTACACCGTTATGCCGTTTGGTCTAAAAAATGTCAGGGCTACCTACCAGAGGGATGCAACGACCATCTTGCATGATCTGATATGCAAAGAAGTCGAGGTCTACGTGGATGATATGATTATCAATTCTAAGACTAGAGAATGTTCTCACTCTTCGAAAGTTCCCTCACTCTTCGAAAGTTCTTCGAGCAACTGCGACAATATCAGATTCGACTTAACCTATAAAAATATGTCTTTAACATTACCAAAGGAAAACTCTTGGGATTCATGGTTAGAGAAAATGGGATTAAAGCAGATCATACAAAGCTGAAATCCATACTTAAGATGACACCACCCCAAATGGAGAAGGAAGTGCAAGGATTCCTCAAAAAATACAATATATCAGTTAGTTCATCAGCCAACTGACTTCTATTTATGAGCCAATTCTCAAATGGAGAACCATCTACTACGCCAGTTATAAGTCGACCGGATATGAAGTTAACTACATATCCTTAGAAAAATCACGTGTCGCCCTTGTCTGGGTCATGCAAAAGTTACGAAACTACATGCTCGCCTTTACCATCAAACTTGTGTCCCGAATGGATCTTATCAAGTACTTAGTCAAAAACCCTTCCTTGTCCATTCGAATGGCCCGATGGTTGATGCTTTTAGCCGAGTTTGATATTATGTATGTCACGCAGAAAGCCATAAAAGGAAGACCCATCTCTGACTACCTCGTTGACTACCCTATAGAAGAAGCTGATGTCTGGATTTTTGAATTCTTGGATGAGAATATCCTTTGTACCTCCCAAGAAGATCTCTGCATGCAAATGTTCTTTGACGGTTCCGCCAATAAGAAAGGGTATGGCATTGGGATCCTCCTAATTTCCCCCGATGACTCTCACACTCCCATTTCCATTAAGTTGGATTTTCCATGCACCAATAACATGACTGAATACGAGGCGTGCACGATATACCTCAAAATTTCTCTCAAGAAAGGAATTTGATACTTAGATGTCTATGGGGATTCAACCTTCATCATCGCTCAAATACTCATAAGATGGAAAGTCAAGGATGAGAAACTCTTACCCTTTCATGCCCACATAGAAGAGCTAGCTTCCTAATTCCAAGAAATCACCTTCCACTACCTGCCTTGAGTAAAGAATAACCTAGATGATTCCCTTGCTACCCTAGCCTCCATGATTAACATGCCCGAAGGAATAAAAATAGCCCCCCTCCTAGTCCAAAATCAAGACAAACCAACCCAATGCTACCACATTGAGCTCATCACAGAAGAAGATCCTGATATGGCCGACTGTTGGTATTATGATATTTGGCGCCTCCTCAAGCATGGTAGGTATCCACAAGGTTCTGACAAGAAAGATCGAGAAACCCTTCGCATATTGGCTACCTAGCATATTATCTGTTATAAGAATTGTTCAAGTGAAACTTTTATGGAACCCATTCGTACTACATCACGAGGGCTGACATTGGAGAAATAATGCAGAAAATCCATAGTAGGGAGTGTGGATCGCACATGAATGGACATTTTCTTATCAAGAAAATCATCCGACAAGGTTACTATTGGACTACCATGATTCAAGATTGCACCATCCATGTTTGGAGATATCTCAAATGCCAATAATTTTCCAACCTTCAGCAGTTGCCTCTATGAGAATTGTATAACCTGACTTCTCCCTGGCCATTCTCCACATAGTGCATCAACATCATAGGGAAGGTTACACCCAAAGCCTACAATGGGCATGAGTTCATCCTGGTTGTCATTAATTACTTCACCAAATGGGCCAAAGTCGAACGATACGTAGTTCTGAATGCCAAGAAGGGGTCCAAGTTCATTAAGAAAAATAACATCTACCGATATGGAGTCCCGCATGAGATGGTATTAGATAATGGGTTACATTTTGAGGCAAAAGTTACAGAAGGGGTCGAAGAATATAGAGTTCAGAGCCATGAATCTTCTCCCCGCTGACCTTAAACTAATGGAGCAGTTGAGGCTGCTAATAAGAACCTCAAAGCCATCATCAGTAAGATGACTGGGAGTTGCCGAGATTGGGCCGATCGGATCCCTTACGCCCTTTGTGGATATCGCACTTTAGTTTAAACATTTACTAGGGTTACCCCTTACTCGCTACTTTATGACATTAAAGCAGACCTACCGATGGAGCTAGAAACTCCTTCACCATATGTCATGCTTGAAAGCAAAGTCAGTGAGAAATACTGGCATCAGAGCCATCTTAACAAGCTGTCACTTTTGGATGAAAAAAGACTAAAAGATCTATACCACATACACGGTTACCATCGCCGAATAGTGCAATCATTCAATAAGAGAGTTAAGGGTCGTGGTGTCCGAGAATGGGACTTAGCCCTTAAATAAATTAAAGAGCCCATTTGGGACCCCAGAGGGAAATTCAAACCCAATTGGATCGGCCCCTACATCACAAAGAAGATCATGTCAGTAGGGATCGCATTTGCACCAAACGGGATAAACAACTACTAATTATAATTCCGATTCGAAAGCTATTTAACAAAAATAATCGATTAAGCATAAACATCACACAATAAGGAATTCAATCCAAAGTTGCAAAATTAAACATTTAACGGAAAATGGTCACACGCGGATTAAATTCGGATTATCTCTATAAATACAAACGTTGCATGAAAAATAAAGTTAAATGCATAACAATCCGATTTTGATACGCGAAGTTTTAATTAAATGCCATTTTACACGAAATCTAACTTTCGGAGCTCGACGCCCGTTAATGGCGGAAACGCAACCCTGACCCTATTTAACTAGTGACAGTGAATAAAACCAAACTAATTTACACTAATTAACTAAGAAAGCACTATATAAACATAATAGACTAATTCAACAAAGCATGAAATCTAATTATCAAAGCAATAAATCAATAAAAACAACTATATTAAGGGAGAGGATGATAATTAGTACAAGAAAAGCTTGCAAAGAACTGGAAAATGGAGAAGGGCTTATCCCCCCAACCAAACCTTAAAATCTATTGCATAAATTAGATATTTCCAAAATAAAACAAATGTTCTCTTATATACTAAGTGAGAAAAGAAATAGAAAAATAAAGGAAAAAGAAAAGCAAAACAAAAATATGGGGCAAAAAAAGTAGGGGATCGATCGATCGACCTTTTTGGTCGATTGATTGATCAAACAGGTCTCAACCTATTGCCTTTTTTCAAAGACTAAAAACTGAGGGATCAATCGATCGACCCTTTTGTTCAATCGATCGATCAAGAAGGTATCTTCCTTCTGCAGGTTCTTTTTCCTCCCCTGTTTGGTTGGTTTGTTGATCTCTTCTACGAAAGTCTCGCAACTTCTTCGATATAGCTTCGATTCACGCACTGTTTATGGCCACACAAAGGTTGAACATAGGGATACAAATTTCTTGAAGATGTTGGACAAGATTCCCAAACTATGAAATGACTAAAATTCCTTTGAACGTGCGATTGTGTAGGGAACTTCATCGGAATGCGTCCAAACTCCATACTAAGCTCCTAAATACCTACAAAAACTGAATCAACCACTATAAATCATGTTAACATATAAAATGAAGGTTGTATGGTTAACGAGAATAAATATAGGGATTAAGGTACCCGAGGGGGCTAATAAGGCGTAGGTTAACGGGTGAAATACACAATATTTGCATCGTATCACTTATCCCTGAGAATGACAGCTCATTTTATCATATACATGAACAAAAGGATTATGCATTACTTAGCGATTGGTATAGATAATTCAAATGCAAAAATTCATCGAAAGTCACAACTAAATGATTAATTTTTTTTTATTCCACTATTTGAAAATTCCATTACAATTACATCAGCATAGGGAACCAAACAACTTCCCATGCCAAACCAAACCTTACCTTCCTAAAACCAAAATAATAAAAAGTTCCCACTACACTTAAAATAGCCCTTAGATTATTCTCGAACACACAACCAAACACCCATTGCAAAATCTGCACAAAAAAACCAAAGAATAAACCCGCAGCTACTGGAGGAACTTGCCCATCATCACCCACATCCTGGGGTCCCCAAACATCCCTCGCCTGAATAGAGTGCCACTAAAACTCCATAGAACAATAAACCCTGACTAACCTAGGAAAAACCATAGCATCTCCTTCCATAGTGTCAGATATGGTGAACCACATTTTCCCAATCTCCACAGCCACCATCTTCGCAACTAATTTTCACCACAACCATTTCATGTAGTCCCATAAAATATGAGTCAATGGTCGACGATTATCCTACAAAGAGCCCATCCACATGAGAATACAAGACCTCCATAGGAAAGAAGTCCAGTGTTCTAAGTGGTATAATCTGTTCCAAGACAAATTGGCACAGAAGTCGCTAGGGAAAGTATAAAGAGGTCTTCCTGAGGCCAACTAACCAAACATACTTGTATTCCCCCAGTTCCAGGATGGACAACATCTCCAACATAAGTACAATCTCTTCAACACAACAAATTGAGCATAATCCAATGAAGGTGGAAAGCTCCAATTTACAACCAAGCTTTCTATCTCCTTCTCCATATACCAAGCAAGCCTCTGAGGCCTTCCTTCACTAAAAAAATCTAAAAAAAATCATTCTTCCTACTTTTTCTCAAAATAAATCCTTTAAAAAAAGGAAGGTCTTTTTCAACTGAGCCATCAAGGTCATATTGTACTCAAACATATTCAAAAAAATTTCAAAAACACACTCTTTTTACTCTTTCTCAAAATAAAAACTCAGCAGCAAATTGAAATGCATGCAGAGTAAGCCATTAAATCAAGATAATAAAACATAATATGAATATCTTTTTGCTTTTTTGAATATCTTTTCAGGTACAATGTCACCATATCAAGCATGTAAAAGCTAAGCTCCCACTGTCAATGATGAATCTATAAGGAATCCCAAGGGGACAGAACTAGAATTAGATGTCACCTCATCTGACGTACCCAAACTCACGTGCCATCAATTGCCGTAGCTGCATGATTCCCCCTAGTCAACCCCGTATGTTAGATGGCCATCCCCCAGGGATAGAAGGTCACTTATAAAATCTTCAACGGAGAAAAGATCAATATAAAAAAAAGCTCAATTCATAGTCCCATGCCACCCACCGATCGACATTATCCCTCCATCTGCTCGAGGTACCCCAAAAGACCATTCCACTACCATTTGGCACCCTTCAAACCATGCCGGTTGGCACCCTCTCTAAAAACATGTACAAAAAATCTCAAAAAATGCCAGAAAATCCCGAAAAAATCCTAAAAATACCAAATGGATTTTAGAACATTTTTCACCAAGAAAAAGAATTGTTACCACATTCATTTCCCCAACGGAAATCTTATATCCCCAGTGGAATTCGCAAAACTAATTAGATATCCTCCTCAGCAACATCTCCAAAGGATACCATAAAAATCAAAAAATTCCCAACTAAGAAACATCCAACCTTCGGATCATTCCCTCTTCCCTAGGGGAACTTAAAATCAAATGCTCCCCCAAATCCCCAATGAAACCACAAGATACGTATCCCCAATGGAGTCTCCAAATTTACCTAAGAATACTTAAGTTCTCAGAATTGGATTTGACCCTCATAATTAGTCATCTCTACTTAAGCCCTCAGAATTGGATTTGATCCGTAGAATTGATCTCTAAAACTTAGGTCATAATGGACCTCGACCCCTGGTCATCACCTCTTTTTGGTTAGAATTGACCTCAACCCTCGGTCGTCACCTTTTTCTGGTCAAAATTGACCTCTACCCTCGATCGTCACCTCTCTTAGGTCAGAATTGACCTCGGCCCCTGGTCGTTACCTCTTTTTGGTTAGAATTGACCCCAAACCTTGATCGTCACCTCTTTTAGGTTAGAATTGACCTAGACCCTCAATATCAACCTCTTTTAGGTCAAAATTGACCTCGACCCTCATTCGTCACCTCTTTTAGGCCAGAATTGACCTCAGCCCTCGGCCAACACCTCGTTTAGGTTAGAATTGACTTTAGTCCCAAGTCGTCACCTCTTTTAGGTTATAATTAACCTTGGCCCTCAGTCGTCCAATTGACCTCGACCCTCAATCATCACCTCTTTTAGGTCAGAATTGACCTCGACCCTCGATCGTCACATTTTTAGGTCATAATTGGCCTCGGCCCTCGATCATCACCTCTTTTAGGTCAGAATTGACCTCAACCCTCGGTCGTCACCTCTTTAAGGTTAGAATTGACCTCGGCCCTCGATCGTCACCTCTTTCAGGTATGAATTGACCTTGACCTTGGGTTGTCACCTCTTTTAGGTATGAATTGACCTCGACCTTGGGTTGTCACCTCTTTTAGGTCAGAATTGACCTCAGCCCTTAGTTGTCTAATTGACCTCGGCCCTCAGTCGTCACTTATCTTAGGTCAGAATTGACCTTGGCCCTTGGTTATCACCTTTTTAGGTTAGAATTGACCTCGGAACTCGTTCATCACCTCTTTCAGGTTTGAATTGACCTAGGCTCTCATTTGTCACCTCTTTCAGGTCAGCATTAGTATACATATTATGTTTGTTAGCATTTCATCCAACACATATTATCGTTTCATCGTAACCACCAATATCGCGATAAATGCATAAATCATCTTTTCTATATATTATTTTGGGAACATTCCAATGGAAGACCTCACTCTATCATTTCCATGGTATGAGTTGAATGGTTACGATCTCCGTTATATATACACGCACACATACTTCATTGAGAAATAAAGGAAAATAATAACATAAGCCCATGAGAGACCTAAAGGGAGGGATGGGTGCTAACACTTTCCCATTCTGTAACTTAGCCCTTGAACCTTTGAACTATTGGTTTCGCAAGCATCAATTTGTCTTCGATGCCTCTCTCTCAAGGAGGTAATGTGTTCTTTTGCCTATTTTGTGAAAAATAGCTCGGCGACTCCATCTCTTTACGTTCACCCCATACCGATGACAGCCGAAGTGTTCCTAAGTTGGGCATGAGACCTTTCAATACCTCTTCATTCCCCATCTCCCCTTCGGGAGGTGGAAGATAAGAGAGTAAGCGATGCATATTCTTGATCAGGATGGACACAAGTGGGTTTAATTTTAATAAATGAAAATATCGTATACATTTAGACACAAATTTTGATATCCTCCTCATCAGAGTCAGTGTCATTAAGAGTGTGACCAAAAGTCATGGGGTATGCATTATGTTTGACACAATTTATTATATTGTTTGGTAACATAATGAAAGATGAAAGTTGGTGTGATTTAAGCTCCAATCGAGAAATCTCATATCATAAAGGAACTAGGATGTCTGATGAGATTATTTTTTTGTAAATTGACGATTGAGGGATGACACTTTGAAATGTAATCAAATTAATTATCACTAATAAGTTCTTCAATTTTATGATTCTAAATATTTCTAAAATGAATTCAACCTTTTCTCATTGTTATCATCTTAAAGTTTTAACTCGAGTATGTTTCAAGGACTTAAAATTTAATTGAACATTATTTTAACTTAAAAGGGATAATAAACTGATTTAACCCGTAATTCATATCAGTGTCTTAAAATTAACATGTGATTAATTCCTCATGTTAGCTTGATCTCCCCGGGATGGTTTTAATCGCGGAATCACGGTATTTTGAAATATATCATATTCTTTTAAATTAAGTGTTACATGTGTTGGGTCCCCCATTAGTGATGTTTTATATGAACATTTTAATTTTAAATAATTTACCGATGAGAATTTTTATACACCTATGATTGGTTAGTTGATGACACTCAAGTAAGAATCATATTCTTGGAATGATGTCCATCATTGGTTGAATAAAGGATTCTTTTTATTAGACATGGTAGGGAAACCCGATACCATTTCATAATCCAGGAGTGAGGATCATTGATAGCCAGGGCTTGGTGTTTGATTTTTAAGAAAATCTTTACTTATTTTCCTAAAATGGAAGTGAGAAGATAAGGCTAAGTCTCATGTATGGAGGTTAGGTTTAACAAAGGTCCATATTCCTCGGTAGTAGTGAAATAATCGAAAGGTAAGTATTCTCACTTTAGTTAGAAATTTTACAGCAATGGTGTTTGATTTTTCCTTAATTATATTACAAAAGACATGTTGATTTTTTATCACTTAAAAGTAAATGCATGATTTATGGTTTGATATACGATAACCTGGGGAACCAAAAATAAGGTCTACAACGCATTGTAGAGGTTCCAGGTAATTGGGTAATTACTTCAAATGGGGATGTTTCTAGTTATAGGGAATTATAATAAGGCAACGGTATTAGAGGTGGGATGTTCTTCTAAATTTTGGTTCAGACATAAAGATAACATGGGTATATTATTTAATGTAACTTGGTTTTAGGAAAGTTGATTTTGATTTTCTGTATTTTATTGAACATATATTCGATTTAATTTATAAAACTATTTTTATTAGGATATCCTTTATCTATTATTGTACATTGAAAAATAATTTATACACTATAAGGTTGATCTCACCAATAATGTTCTATGTTGAACTGTATAATTTTATTAAAAAAGATCATTAAAAATAAAGTTTCCTTCTAGAACCAAACACAATTTTGGCACTTACGCTTAAGTTATTTTATTCTTAATGGGATTTGAAGAATAGTTTAAAATGGAAAATTGAGTTCATTGTAAGGGGAGGTACTTCTAGTATTGAATCCCATTTAGAAGGTAAAATGACCAAGGGGCTTTTCCGGGCCCAAAGATAAAGATCCAAAGATGTGTCGAAAATGGTGCATTTTGATTAATCTGATTTAGTGACTATCTAGAAAAGAGGTGGGTGGTTCATTAATTTGTTAATAACTATTCAGGGTATGGATATATTTATCTTATGCATAACACGTGTGAAGCCTTTAATTATTTCACAGTGTGCACTACACCAAATCTGCCGAATTGTCACGGTCATTGACCTTGACAACTTCAGCTTGTCAAGGTCAATGACCGTGACAATTCTGGGTGAGAAAACTTTTTTTGTCATGGTCATTGATCGTGACAAGTTCATTAGAATTGTCACGGTCGTGTCACGGTCCTTGACCGAGATGAGATTTGTCACGATCAAGGACCGTGACAAGCCCGTGACATTCTTTAAAAAAAATTCACGATCAATGACCGTGACAAGTCCGTGACAAGTTTCTTTGTCAAGGACTTGTCACGGTCAATGACCGTGACAATTCTGGGCAGAATTAAAAAAAAATCTGTTGGGTAGTATGGCCACTGCCACTGCCCAACAGTATTTTTGTACCTGTTATAGCAACTTTGTAACTGTTCAAACATCATATATCCAAATAAAATAGAGATAATGCAAATAATCATTCAAAATAGAGAGAATATGGATCACCATATAATCCAAATATAATTCAAATGTAATAATTTAAAACAATTCAATTCAAACTTAAATCAATGTCACTAAATGTCTGGGGTATGGTTAACGCTAAGGAGGTGAGTAGGCCGCACGATATACGAATTAACACATCCACTAATATGCGCCATGTCGCATTGTTCGCGTAACCAAAATTAGGAGTTCTCCTTCCTGGGCATCACATGCGTGACGAACTCGATGTCTTGAAGCTCACGTCCATAAACTAGTGCACCTGGATGATATTCGGGTCCCTCAACCCCTGCCCTATTTGCTGGCCATGAAATATGTCCATTATAAACATGCTCGGCCAACCAAATGTCGACATCGGTCTATTGAAGGGAGCCAAATAGGAAAGTGGATCATTAAAGTCCGCACGTGTCGGCGATGAAGCAACGAGGTCCACATCCTCGTCCTTGTCCTCCCACACCTCCTCCTCCACCGCCTTCTCCTTGCCTTTACCCTTAAGGTTTTCACCCAACGAACGCTTCACGAATGAGTACATATCTTGGACCATCGCCTCCAAACATGACAGCTTCACGTCATGTCAATCCACCATTCGATCCAACCCGGTGTGGCTCGTCTCCAATCCGATGATCCTAGATTTGGCCACCCGCGAGCTCACCCCCTTGTCCTCCCCTTAAGATCAGAGCCAAGCACTTGGCTGAGTGCGTCTGTGGATAAAGATGCCTTGTCAGCATCACACTGCGACTCATGCACTTCCTTAATCTTTGTCTGAAATGATAAAAAGCACATGATTAGTAAAATAAGTAAATTATAAAATTATAACGTAATTAACAAAAAGTAAACTGTTGGATTACTTATAATCGTGGCCGCGACGCTTGGGGACACCTCCTTGTCCTTCCCCTTCTTCGTTCGAAGAGCCACATAAGTATCGAGCCTATGTGTCCTACCCCCAGGGCTACTCCCTGTCCCGTGAAATAAAATAAAGTAAAATTAGTATCGGCCCCGCAAAGTAAAATAATGCAAAATAATATATTTTATGTAGTTATAGAAAAATTAAATCTTACCATCATCATATGCTCCACCTCGGCGTAAGACGTCCGGCCAAAGTAGTGAACATCTGTCTTTTTTGCCCAGTTTTTCCTTTTCGATTGGCGAGATGCCAATTGTTGCTCCCCGATCTCATTGTCAATGAACCTTTGCCATTGTGCCAATGAGGTCGGCTCCTTCTACGGGACGGATTCACACCTTTCGATAATGGACTCTTGTGTCTTTGCAAAGTACCGGGTCCACATATTTTTCTTCCACGTTATGTTTTGCTCCCTCAACTGCTCCAAGACGGAATCGCGTAGCTTTGGATCCAGTTTGAATTGTTCATGTCCAACAAATACAATGTTAGTTTCAAATAAATATAAATATAAATATAAATATAAATATAAAATGAAATTGAAATTGAAATTGAAATTGAAATTGAAATTGAAATATTCATATAAATATAAATATAAATATATTACATGTAGTGCCACCCAAACAGCTAACTTGAGCTCATATGGCACCTCCTTCCAACTAAGGTACCCTGGGCCGATGATCGTCTTTACCAGCTCGAGGGATCTCGCTAATAGCCCCGACTTGTTCTCGATGGGCATCCCCAATTTGGCATATTTGGGGAGACTAGGGGCAGAGGAACCCTCATCGCCTCCGTTACCACCGAGCCCAGACGACATCATCATAACCATCATCATCATCCTCGCCTTAATACCTGAAGGAGACATTTGCTGTAAAAAAAATGTTATTAGTACATATCAAAATGAATTAAAAGAAGACATGCAAATATGTACAATTACTACAAGTAAAAATGAATTGTTACTGTTAAACACCTCAATTCTGAATTCCAAAACAACAACATCTAGCTCGTAATATGTACAAGAGTGAAACATCCCCACCCCTACTTCCCACACACACGCACACTACACAAGAGTGAAAATGATAAAGTGAAAATCAATTAAAATAATTAAAATGGATGTTTCGGTACAAATTGGAATATTTATTACAAATTGAAAAATTATTTGAAATACGGGTTATCATCGAAAATTGATTGCTATTCGATAGGAGCAGCCATGTCATCCACACTACAATTTATACGCTTTGGCGCGTGTTGGACAATTAACCACGGCTCGTTGTTGATATACTCCGAGTAAAACACTTGGTTAACCTTTTGAAATGCACAAACAAATAACTCATCGCTCACATGGTCGTTTCTCTTCAACTTGGACAAGTCAACCATGATTAAATTAGTTACAGGATCAACTTTATAAGAATTTTTATCCTCTACTCTTACCCAGTCACACTAATATACAACCTCTTTGAAGCTTATATAATCCAATTCAAATATATTTCGGATTACACCATAGTAAGTCATTTCAGCTTCAACGAGGTTTTTATCTTTTGCGCTCGCTCGAAAGAAAGTAAGAGCCTTGTATGAAATGCCCGAGTTCTGTACATTTGAACTTTCATCGTACGCTTTAGCGTCGAAAATGTAATCGTTCAATCGATACTTTTTGTACTCTTGTGCCACAAACAAGGGTCCAGTGTCTAGACGAGCAAGCCTTGATGTCGCATCACCCGTCTTTAAGAGCTGAGAATATAGATAAATTAATTATATTAGTGGTAAAATTTGAGTGTAATGTAATGTTATATAACCGTCATTTCATTATAATTACCTCTTGTGTCAACCAAAACCTAAATTCGCTGTCTGATTGTACCATTATTTTTCGTCTTTTATTGTTCTCACAGGCTTCATGTTTTCTGCATATTACAAAATTAATCATGTATAAAATAATCTAAAATCATATTAAACATTATAATAATCAAAACTTACTTTTTCCATTCTTCGACATCTTCATGTGTGTCAAATAGATAACGAGCTACTTGTTCATGTTGCAAACTCGTTAATTTCACTCGTTTTCCCATCACATGACCACTATCATCGACAAACTCATCAGTGTCATCAACGCTAGTCGAGTCAGGCATATATTCCTGACTATATATTGATGACTCCATGCTAATGTCTTCACGAGCACTTGAACCTTCGACATCATCAGTAACCTCATTCTCCTCTGCTTCATAAACTCCGTACATATCATCAACTAAATCCTCTAACATATTATGATCTACGTCATCCCCTTCTACATATATCCTACTTGTTGATGGTTGTTGTGAAGGTTGGTCGGGTACAAAAGGAACTTTCAATTCATTGTGAAAATCCAAAATCGATAACTATCTTGCATATCCGATCTTAACAAATGTAGTTCAACTGTTTTCCACTCAAACACCTTACCATTATTATACCTAGCACACGGACACAGAAACTCTCCATCATTATGACATCTCTTTGCATATTTCACAAATTCATTAGCACCTCTGCGAAACAAATCCCCCATTTTATTTCTCACGCATCCACTCTTTGTATTTCAGATATCCCATCATAGCTACCACAACTAATCACCTATTAAAGGTAGAAGCGTATATTCATGGATTAGTATAAACAAAACTTAGATTTATAGTATGTTTCATTTAATTAGGTCTTATTTATATTAAAATTCAATTTATAATAGAAATTTCTATTTCCTCCATCTCCTCTAAAGGGTGAGTGATCCTATCCCATTCAAGACCGCATTTTTCTTTAATATACTTAACAACTCATGTACATTGTTACAATTTGAAAAAAATTCGGCAGCATATCCCTGTAGTTCTCAAAGTACACAACGTAGATTGGCAAGTGTGAGTGTTATTTCAATTGATCAATTGAAATAACAGTCACAATTGTCAATCTAGTATGTACCCAGAGAACATTACGATACGACTGTAGAAATTCCTCCAAAAGCAACAACTTTAAGACACTAAGAATATTATACAAAAATTATGCAGTCCCAAACTGTCCAAACGAGACAATTCGAGAGATCTCATTACTGGGGTAATGACTCTCGAACGGGTCTAAGGGCTATTGAATGCGTACGCATAAGAACTAGAAGGCTAGTATCTATGCGCACTATATGCAATTTCAAGTATGTTTCATTTAATTATCATACTATATATATATTGTTCGATATACAAAGTAATTTTCAAAAAAAGTTGAAAAATCCCATCCCCATATGGACAATAATCTAGTGGTCGTGCCACTTTTAAAATTAACCAACCCAACATCGATCCACTATAATCCAACAACAATGTCAACAACAAATGTGTATCCCGTAATCCTTCTAATTTATCTACTCAATTAATCATTTTCATCAATTAAACTAACAATTAAAGTATACAATTATTAATTTACTAATTTACAATGAGGGGCAATCCTACTTTCATAATTAATCATATATTAATTTGCTAATTTACAATGAGGAACAATCAATCAATTCGTTTACAAGGGACATTACGCACACACACGCACACATATACACACACGCGCACATACACACACGCAACCCCCTACCCCCCACCTACCCACCCATCCATGTCCCCTGCCCCACCCACCACACACATGCACACGCACATACACCACACACACACACAAATAGCCCCCCCATCCTGCCCACCCCCTACCCCACCCCCACCACACATGCACACACACACACACACACACACACACACACACACACACACACACACACACACAAGCACAGCCTCCACCCCCTACCCCCACCCTTCCCCACCCCCTCCCCCCACCACACATGCACACACACACATACACGCGCACATATATATACACACACACATAAATATATATATATACACACACATATATATAAACTTGCGAAATGCCCGTGCCTGAAGGCACGGCAAAAATATCATTTCCCAACAAAACAAAGTGTAATTTTAAAAAAAAAAAATTGGCTATAATCTCCTTTGTTTTTAGGAATATCCACCATGCTTGACAAATAACAAATAGTCCAACAACATTCTTTCAAATAGTCTAAATTTATCAAATTTGGACATAATTTCATTTGTTTATAAGACTATCCACCACCCTCTTTAAGAATTAAAAAATAGTACAACAACTTTACAACATACAAAATAAAATATTATTTCATTATCTAAAAGGAAAAATCAAACATTGACAAAATGTTATACCAACAACTGACTATGATACATAAACAATTAATTAAATATGGATCGGCATAACTAATTCCTCAATCATCTCATTGAATCGTTCAACCGTAAATATCACTACCTGCGACAATGTACCTGCACATTGTATTGAATCGTTTGTATAATTACTCAATGAGACTAAAAAACAAAAAAAATGGTTAATATATAACATCCAAATTTCCAAAACCTGAATTACACGTTATTGAGAAGCACACCTAGTCTTAGACAAATTAACAATATATCTAGAATATGAATTAGAAGTGAATGGAGAAACCTAGTATATCTACTAATTTGTGATAAAAGGGATCTCGTGATGAAACATAAAACACCAATATGAATAGAATGCTCAGTGAGTAGACAAAAGGCGTGTATAGAAAACCATTTGTACATAAAAAAAATAATGAAATCATAATAAAGCAAAAATATGGAGCCTCAAACAATACACGATCTAAAGGTGTAGAAAGGGCAATTTTACCCAAAATATCTGCTATTTTTATATCTTTTCTATTGTAAAAGGAGAGCCAAAGACACACAAACTGTTCATTTAAGCTTATCCGGTCTTAGACCAGGCGCCGAAGGTGGTGATAAATAATTATTGTATTCCTTTGCTAATAGCTAGCAATATTTCATTTCTAATAGCCTAGGCTTCAGCCATTGCATTAGGTTACACCCTTCACGTTCTTGGAAAATGGCCATAAAATTTGGCATCTTTAATATGTCTAATACCCACAATACATGCATCCCAATTGTTTGGAGTCAATCCCATCAAATATGAAGTTGGTGGGTATTGAGATGTTTGCCAAGTGTTTTGGGTTGTCATCATTGGGTTGCACTCCACTGCTTGTTGGCACTTTTAACACGTACTGATTTGTTGTTGTAGAAGTGAATTTTAATAATAGTATTTTGAAAGATATCCTCATTTTGATCCTTCCAAAGGTTCCACAACTGTTTAGTTGGGAACCAATTTGAGATTTGTACTGGAAATCTATCTTGGTATGACACATTGTAGAGGTTACCCTTAGTATGATGAGTGAAAAAATTGACCAAACTAGTTTATAAGTGAAACTCACTAAACAATCTTACCAAAGAACACATAAAACACTCACTCTGAAACTCACTAAATAATCTTACCAAAGAACCAGTTTATAAGTGAGCCAATACAATGTATATACTTACCTAAGTCAATAAAATTATCTCGTTTTCTCTCCGTAAACATTTATTATGGGATCTTCTAGTGATCGAATAGATAAATATTTTTCAAGATGCTTAGTCAAGTCTTTGTTTCTTAGCAGTTGAAATCAATAGAAAAAAGGTCTGGGCAAATAAAGAAACAACAGTTTAAATAAAATAGGAAAACAAATCGAGGGAAGCAAAGAAAAAATGTTCATACGAGACCATATGAATCCCTCTCTTTCTATATCTCTTTAAAAAAAACAAACAGTAAGCTTCTTCTTTATTTTTCTTGGGTCTCAACAGAAGTTCATAAAAACAAAGGCGTAAAAAATTAAATAAAAAAATATGCTTGTTTGTTTTTCGTATATAGCTTAATGGGTATCAATGGAATAGCATAAAAATACACTAACACTTACACTGTGACGAACACCAACATGAAAGTGACCACGAATATGTATATATAAACAAACATATAAGACAAACGAGGAGAGAGTAACATACCAAAGAGGATTACAGGAGCGGTTGATGCTGAGATGGTCAATGGGTTACTTTGGCAAGAGAGCAGTCAAGGGATTCTCGATTTAGTAAATTTGAAAGTGATACGGGAGATAATGCGTGGGTGGGGAAAGGAATAGTTGTTAATTGAAAAATTCAGGTTTAGTTATAAGCGTGGATAGGGAGATGTATGCAAATTAGCTACTTTGATCAACAAAAGTGGTGCGTGGGAGGTTCGTAGTGTTTATGAGAAGTGTACACTTGTAATAAATGGAATAAAAAATTTATAAATTCTAAGAAAATACGATTATGGTATTCGTGGCTTTTGAGATCTCGACCTACAGTTATATATATAATAATTGTATTTTTAGATGATGTAATCGACCGCGTTCGAGACGTCAGACTCTTCGATGATGTTGCAAGGGACAAATGATGCGCTGAGCCCAAGCTCAGTTGCTTTTCCAATGACAGTTGCTTCTCCGGTGATCAATATTACTTGCCCTCTAGTTTACATTGTCAAGAAAAGACATAATAATCTATACTCGGTCTTCAAAAGATAAAAAAAAAAAGAGTATATTAGATAATGGATGATCATAAAATCTGATGCACATATTGTAGAGGTTTTGTTATGGAATTGGGCAGTCATGGTGTTGGCAAGACAGTTGAGAGTTGCATATTGTTTTGGTAACTGCAACGAAATCTAAGGAAGTTTTTCATATTGAAAGTGGAGTCTATATTTTGAATTTAAACGTGGAGCAAACAACTTCAAATTTCTGGAAACAAAGCAGTTTTATATCAAAATTATGAGTTGTCTATATTTTGAAGCATGTTCAGCCCCTGTTTTATATCAAAATTTCTAGAAAACTAAGCAGTTTTAGATGCTTCATACTGAAGCATGTTCAGCCCCTATTTTATGATGGATAATCACACCTCAACACATGTTAAGACAGTGCACATGTTCGGCACCTAGCTCTGTAGCATATTATATAGTCACATTTTGTGGATCAATGTATCAAATGCAGGGGACATAATTAAGGAAATTTTATTATGAGATAGTTACAAATCACATATAAAGAAACCATCTACCAAGTCTTTATTGTCTACATGCATCTTATTTTCCTTTTGCAGGACTTAACTAACTGTTTTTATGGGTGGGAATTGGGCTATCATTGAATCTATAATATACTTCGGGATGTAGCGGATGCTTATATATGGGATTTGCCTAATGTCGTAACTATATATTAATTGAGGTTTATTTTAGACCCGTTATATGATGAATAATTTGATCACTTGTTGATTTTTATAATTGTTTAAACGCCCAAAACTTATCATACTAATAATTAACGAACACAGTCTCATTATTGATCAACACTACTATTTTTTGTCAAATTTAAAAAACAATGCAAAAGTTATAATTATTTAACTTTTATAATTCCCAATCAATCAAATTTTATGAAATTATAACGATACCACTCCCCTTCTCATATATTGTAAAATAATTAATAGATCTAACGCAAGCATATGCTAAAACTACTATGGCTTTGAGAAGAGATAAAATGAATACCTGATACATTGGATTGAGTGGCAGTGTTGTCAAAAGAAAGAAGCCCCACACTGATATATACCGCTCCTGCCTTTAGCGTGGCTCTCCAGTATCTATCTTTGTCACCGAAATGATTTCTCCGAGCTCCAATGACAAACACGTGTAACACTGTCTTATTTGTTTTGGGGATTTAGTTTTGACCATAAAGTTGGTACTACTTTGTAACAAATCTTTGCTACCTTTTGTTGCTGCTGAATGATACTTTATAAGTTGCTTCTGCTACTGCCTTCCTAAATATAAAGTAGTAGAGGGATGCATCCGCCTAAAAATTGAGCTTTCTGGATCAGCCATTTCGTTAGTTCCATTCGAATCCCTGAGTGATAAATAAGAATTTCAGTCAGTAAGAATTTGTTATTTTTTAAGTAATTTATGGGAATTAGAATATATTTACCAAAATAATAATATTGATACAACTTACCCAAGTACCCTGACTTGACAACTGAGCTTGAATCTAGAAAAACTCACAACTCTATGATGTCTTCAAAAGGCAATTAAACATAGTCATGACTATAATCAGAACACACTGTCTCACAACAATAACATAAAAGTATTTGCTTTGAATAGTGAACCCCAATCCCTCAATTACGCATCCAATTTTCTCAATCTACTAAGAGCGTGGTCCCTGATCTACTCATTTTAATTTTACCCGATCTGCATAATGCCACCAAACAAATCATCACACACTTCTAGCCTCATTTTATGTGACATATTGTAACACCACCACATATTTCTAGCCTCATTTTCTGTGACATACACTAACAGATTCTGCCAGGAGAAGGACCTCAGCAGTTTCTACGACTTTCTTGAATCCAAAGAGATCTCGTTGATCACCAAGGCAGAAGCAGAAGATAGTGAAATTACCGAAGATAAGGCTAGAAGCTTTCTGATTAAAAAAAAGAAAGAAAAACCCGCGCAAGGACTGTAAGTAACTTAGTGTTCTCTATGGTGTTCTGAGCTTTTGTGGAAAATCCTTTGCCTTTAATCTATCAGATATAAAACATTTGACACGAATGTCATTCATGTAGACTTTGAAACTTTTGCTTGTGGTATAGAGAATAGCCCTATGATTTTCCCAAAAAAAAAGGAAGAAACTAAGGAGAAAGATTAAGATATTAAAAGTTGATTTGCAAACAAAAAACTAAGTCTCTCCAGTCAATGATTCAAATAAATCAACAAGGGTTTGAAAGCACAATGGATCTTTGATCAGAGTACCAAGATTATTGTTTTTAATTAAAAGTTGTGAAAAAAATTTCTACCAATACCAACATGCTTTAGTTCAAACACTGACCATAGGTAAGGTAATACGAACAAACCTCGTGTATTTTCACCGAAGCAGCTGATTTTTCATAACTTTGGTCTACTCCCCCTTCACCCTAGACACCTTGGATGATTTCCTCAATACCCAAGAAATTGTTGAACTGCCAAACCACTTCTTGTTTACTCCTTTAACACCACGGTAAAATAAGCAAAGGAAGACATTGTTTGATATGTGAAAAATAAACTTTAAGAATAATATAAAATAGATCTCGGAGATTCACCACCAGCTCTGCCAAATTGAATTCAATACACACATGTAACACTTGTAAAATTAGGTGCTAAAGGCCATATAAACTATTGGATGCTAAATATTTTCTCCCAATCATACAATCAATCATCAAATGCAAATAAATAAATACCTTGATTGGAATTTAAAACACCATATTTGCAACCATAAAAGCGGTGGACCTAAAAAAGTATATGAAAAATTAGGGGAAGTGTGCGTATAAAACATAAAAAGATGAAAAATACAGGTTTTGCCAACATAAAAATAAAGCATATCAAGCAATACGAAATCACCTTTTCCACGGTAAAATTTGTCCAAGGCAAATTTTGTCATGCCGCCACTTTTTCAACATACCAACGAAACGGACTCTTAGTGCTTTTATTAAAGAAAAACAATAAATAGTCAAAAAATTAATACTTGAATACAAAAAAGCAAAGCTAAGTTTTGAGTGAACAAATAAGGTAGGGACATAAGAATAAATATTACATTCAAAGTCTAAACTAAGAACTCAGTTCATTCCCATGTCCCATATTAATTGCTTGAAATATGAAATCACACGTAGGTGACAATTTTTAATGGAAGGAAGGAAGTCATTTCCAACTTTGTTGCAATATCTAGAACCCAAAAAATTGGACAGTGGCATATAATGATATACAATATCTAGAATCCAAAAAATTATCATTCTTAGATTCGACATATTCAGAGACACTAGTATTAATAGGAAGGTCACACTGACATAACATAATAATGGACTAAACCATTAAATCAAGAAACTTTCAAATTAATAAAATCTTGAATTGAGTTTTTATTTGAGATTAAGCTTTCTGAAACCAATCAAGTCAACAATCTCAACAAAATATAAATAAATCACAACAAAGTCCTTTATTGCATCCACAATTAAGCACAACAAAGACTTAACAAAGTAATAGTAATTGGAGGACCAACCCTTAAAAAAGAACACATATTTCACAAGAACGAATTCATGAGAAGGTCTTGCTCGTGAATATCCATCCTCACAGTGTGATGCTAAAACTATGGATCAAATCCTTCACACCTGTCATAGAACACCAACATGTGCATACATGTACCTTGAAATACATACAGACCTCTTAAAGAAAAATATATGCCTATTGAATATATCTCAATTACATCTTCTACCTAAGGCCAGATGAATACAACCTCGTAAACTTCTCATTATTTAAATATATTAAAACATGAATTCCCATAAATGAATATGTCCAACCATGCAAAGAAAATGGCAAAACCAAAGCTAGCAGACATTGATCAAAAGATTCTAAACATGAGATTTTATTCAACAAAAAATCACCAATTGCTCAGATTGGAACCCAAAGCCTCGGGTAAAAAATAGAGGTAGAGGCAGATAGAACGAAAATGGACAAAAGGTCTAAAAAACTAACCCCTTCAGATAATCTTTGTCACTTCCTTCTTTGTGGTTTTAAACAAAAAAAAATCTAATAGTTGAAAACTCACCTATTGAAAGACCCAAAAATAAATACGGTTTCAGAGATCCATTTGCACGAAGTTGTTCAAAATTAAGAAAATTAAATAGGCAAAAACCTCAACCGTAAATATGTAGACATCAACAGAGTCATGTCACGGTTGTACCTGTGCCAAAAATTAAAAACATCACATCAAAATAATAAAACAACGAATACAAAAATTATATAGATTGAATTTATGCTAGAGGTAATTCAACAAACACCACATATTAGAGCTAAAGTAAATGTCGACATAACAAACTACCCATTCAATTATGTTTTGAAAAAGTACGTAAATCAATAAACAATTATGTGAAAATCCATAAATTAAAATTTCACCCTAAATACAAACAAAAAAAATCAATAAAATCCATACTTTCTCTTGTGAAAATGTATATAGATCACTAAGTAAGATGTAAACACAACCGGAATAGAGACATCTTATCAACGCAAAACATATAAATCAACATTATACTGTACCTAAATAGAACCGAAAAAAATGATTATATTTCAAGTGTATCTTCGTAAGAATAACTAAATAACCTCCTTTTTTAAAATTCAACTATGACCTCAATAATAATAGACATCAAACGTATTTGAGTTACATGTCAATGTTTGATGAAGTACACATTAGCCTAAACTTATATGCTCCTTGTCCCCTTGCAATCCTCAAGTGCTTCGATGCCTGACATGAAAGACAAAACCAACAGCAACAACCTTAGAATAAAAAAAATATTTTTTAGACCCAAATATTCGCTTTAGAATATGAAAAATCAACAGCAACAACCTTAAAAATTATACACCCAAAAGTATAGAACAAAAATCCAATTAAGAAACTCTACAAAAGTTATTTAAACCCCTAACTTTAAAGCTCCAAATAATAGAACTCACCTATTTTTGAAAACTTGAGTTTGAATCTGATATAAAAAAAATCAAATCAAATCAAAACAAAACAAAAAAACCTATAATCTATATGACAAAAATATTAGAATTTGCAAAGAAATTGCATGCCAGATAGAGGAAGACTTACCTTGGTGGAGGATATATAAGAAAGATTCGAGATCTGTGAAATGATCAAACCCCTAATTAACATGAACAAAACACTATAAAGATGATGATGAAGAAATTGTTGAAACACATACATAATTACAAAAACCCATTAACCGGAGAAAATGAAATAAGAAAAAATGGACAATATATTTATATCTAACTTGAAAAATATTGGTGAACCCAAATGTTTTTGGATCTAAGTGTTACCTGTAGCATGGACGGGATGAGAGAGGCAACGTGGGTAGGTGAGGGATGCAGAGTGGGAGAGGGGAGACCATTGAGATGTTGAGGACAACAGCGTGGGAGAGGGTTTGTGTTGTCAGGCCGATGGAATTGTTGGGAGAATGGGATTGTTGAAAAGTGGTATGACAATGGGTATAATACCCTTTTACCCTTGTATTTGAATTTTAGACAAAGGGGGAAATAAAGTAGTGTGTGTTAAAAAAGGGGGAAACCAAAAATTTTAAGGGTAAAAATGGTAAGAGGAGTATTTTAATTTCAACCATTGGGTTATTTCATTGTTGGTTTAATCCTAGTGCCTAATTAGCTTATGATCTTATTGAATAGTAACCAACATCCTACTCCTTATTATATAGATGGAAGAGAGAGAGAGAGAAAGTAACTTGAAAGTAGAGAGAGAGAGAGAGAGCAGTGTAGAGGGAGAGAAAAAAGGAGAGAAGAAACGGCGGGGAAAAAGAAGGGAAAAGGGTTTTTTTACTATGACATTTGTCACGGTCGTGTCACGGTCATTGGCCGTGACAACATTATAAGTACTGTCATAGTCATTGACCGTGACAAGTCCGTGACAAATATAATTGTCACGGGCTTGTCACAGTCAATGACCGTGACACAAAATGCGTGTTTATTGTCACGATCATTGACCATGACAATGCTAAGCACTGGAAGGGTACCAATTTACACATTTTGGTTTAGTGGTGAAAGGATAAGGTAGAGCAAGGGTAAGGAAAACTAATCCAAGTTCTACGATCTTATCGTAGAGGTGTTTACCTATTGGGATAATTAAGGTCTTATTTACTGGATGTTGGGGTTCCATCCTAGTTATCTTCACCGAATATTCCATTTCATAATGGGGTAGAGGAAAGAATAAGAATCTTTTGGGTATGATAAAGTTTGTGATTAGTTATTCAGGTCTTCAATATTCTTGTTGGGATTTTTCACTAAGAGAACATATACATTCAAATTAGTTTATTCTTAATTCGTCTCTTCAATACACATTGAACATTAGAGTGGGCGTAAACTCATTCTAGGGCATGTTAAGATGTTGTGGTTCCCTACACTCGTGCTATTAAAGGATCCATGGAAGTTAAAATTAAGGACAAAGGTGCGTCTTTTTGTTGATAATCCCAAAGGTATTTTATATCATATTCCTAAGTATAAAAACGGAGTTGATTACATCAATTCCCAATTCTTATAATAGTATTATGTAATAAACCACAGGTCAAAGTTTAAGTTGAACTGACAATATAAATGGAACATCATATCACCAATGATGCTAGACCACCCGTATAGAATAAAATACAACCTAATATCGATAATACACTACCTTATCATAGTGGGAGCATTACCAATGATAAGGGTACATGTGTCACTTATACTAGATAACAAGTGATGCAATATCGTAGTTGGAGCATCATGAGTCATCATGAATGGTTAGTGTTTTGGGTGATTGTTTTGATGAGATACCAAATAATGAGGAATTGGGTCCCAACAGATATAATGATGCATTCCAAAACAAGTACTTTTTCTTTGACTTATAATTATGTATACCAAAATAGATTGGACATATTCAAATTAAGTTTGGGGACTTGTAGACTTATTGATGGGGTAAAACCCATCGGGTGCAAGTTGAACTTTAAGAAGTTAAAAGAATTATGGAAGGGAAGGTGAAAACCTTCAAGGCAAGTCTTGTTAAAGGGTTTACTCATAAAGAAATGGATTGATTATGATCAAACCTTCTAATGATGCCATATTAAAGTCTGTCGGGATTCTTTTAACGTCAAGACTACATTCTTAAATGATTTTCTTAACAAGTACATAGTAAAAAATCAAGAAAGAAAAGTGATGTAAGGTTGTGAAATCCATTTATGGATTTAAGCTAACATAAAGGGATTGGGATATTCGTCCTTATCAGGTAATCAAGTTGTGATTTTAATAAAAGCTCAAAAAGTACTTGTTAGTATAAGAAATATGGTGAAAAGGTGGTGGTATTTCTAGTATAATTTATGGATAATAGTTGCCTAATTGGCAAAGAGGTAGAGTATTATCTTACATAGGAGCGTCGTTGTCTGAATATTCGATATAAAGTACACAAGACAATCCAGTCAGATCTTCATGATCAAGCTTTTGCTAGATCGGTTGTAAAGGATATTGGGATTATTCCAAGTCTATTATATAAATGTTGTAAATATAGGATTAGTATCGGGATCCCATGAAAATAGTTTCTTTTCAAGTATAAAATCACTTTGTCTAGGCGTCAATGTCATAGGACATTAGATTAGATGGAAAGAATGAGGAATATACCTAATGCTTCGATGGTGGGCAGCCTCATGAATATTATATATTGTGTACAAAGACCAAAATATGTTATGCCTTTGGCATGGTCAACATATTTTAGTCTAATAGTCTTGTACCTTTAAGGTAAAAAGACTATATTTTCAGTCAGGTAAGTATTTAAAGTTTTTCTACCTTGGAAAATGTGTTTACCCATGGAGGTGAAGCTATAAGTTGGAGCAGTGTAAAGAAATATTGGATTATTAAGAGACCAAACTTATTACCACTTCAGAGGCAACTAAATAAGTATATGTCTCGATACCATCCTAAGTAACTGGGCGAGGTTCCCTCAAGTTTAAAGAATTATTACACTTTTAGTGTTCTTAGCGGTATGATTGAAAGTTTGAGATAACCCATAACCCACAAAAGGGTTAAGCACATTGAGAATTGGTTTCACCTAGTTCAAGAAATAGAACAAATTGATGATAAATATATGATCAAGGTTTTATTGGATAACACCCAGTTAATCACTACAACATTAGTGCAAAAATGTCACTTTTCTCCGGCCAAATGTTGTCACGCTCCTTGATCGTGATAAAAAAAAATACGCGTTGTCACGTGTTGTCACCTATTTCAAGAAATAGAACAAGTGTTGTCACGGTCTTATCATGGTCCTTGACCATGACAAGGACTGTAAAAAAATGTTAGGATTTTAGACTTAAAATTCCCTCATTTTTTAGCCCAAAACAAACACCTTCCCTCATCTCTTTTATCAACTCAGTTTCCTCTCTCTCCTAGGTAAAAACGCCACCATTGGGTTTCACCCAAAGTTATGATTTACACATTTTGACTTTGGTGTATATATATATATATTGTTGTTGAATACATGTGTTCATTTGTTTGTAAAATAGTTGTATTTACATGTATGGCTTTGATATTGTTAGAAAACAACAATGCAAAACCTAGGTTTAAGCAATTTGACTTTAATATTAGTTTGGGCTTGAATATATGTGTTTGTTTGTTATAAAATAGTTGTATTTACATGTATATATTGATATCAGTGTTCTAAAAGGCGCGCCTAGGCTTGAGGCTTGGGCAAAATGCCCCGCCTTAAGCCTTCTACGCCTTATTCGTGGTAAAAGGCTTAAGGCGCACTTTATTTTTTAAACAAATATACTTTGGTGAAACAATATCTCCTCATAAATAATTTATTTAAAAAAAGGACCAATATCTCATTCAAAACAATCAAAAGACAAAAGGTATCACAAACCTCTCTCCCTCTCGCCCAAAAAAATGGGCATTTTTTTTCCTAGTATTTTAAAAAATAGTACTTTAGTTTGCATATATTCAGACATATTTTAAGGTATGTACAATTTTAGTATTTTTAATAGCTTTGTTATAGTTAAAAATGTTAAAATATATTTAAAAAGTCCTAAACGCCTTTTCATGCTTTTTTACGCCTAAAGCCCACCTAGGCTTCTAAGTCTTAAGGTTTGACCTCCATGCCTCGCGTTTTTTGGAACCTTGCTTGATATTGTTAAAAAAAATTTGTGCAACACCTAGGTTTGAAGGATTGAAAATTTTGACTTTGATATATGTTTGGGCTTGGATATATGTGTTTATTTGTTGTAAATGTACTCATTTTAGTTACAAAAAATAATTTGTGAATTTATTTAAAAATTTAATCGACAACACAATAAATGTTCTACCATAATTTCCAATTTGGTATATATATATATGCGGCTTAGGCTTTTAACCCGGGTTTTGAAAATTAGAACCGATTAGGTTATAAAGTATAATTAAAACCAATTTGGTATGTATACACGACTTAGGGTTATAACCTAGGTTTTGAAAAAGGGATTCGGTTAGGTTATAAAGTATAATTAAAAACAATTTGGGATGCATACGTAACTTATGGTTTCAACATAAGTTTTTAAATGTAGATTCAATTAGGTTATAAAGTATAATTAAAATCAAATTATTATGTATATGTGGCTTAGGGTTTCTATATGATAGTGTTTCAACATTGTTATTTAAATATGATAAGCTATTAATTAGGTTGCACTTGTGTCTGAGTTAACTAATGATTCAACTATCCATGGGGATAAACTTGGGAATATAACAATTCTCACACGTTGTTATGGGGTGTCCTTTATACAAAGAGTGGATGGGTGAGACAAATAGGCTCGGGGATGTGTACCGTAGAGGTGTTAATGACTTTGTAAAATTCATAAAGAGGTGTCTCAATGATGAAGAGTTATCCTGTCCTTACGTACAATGTATAAATGAGAAAGTATTTGAGTGGAAAATAATTTAATTACATCAGTTTAGATGGAGTATGCAAGAAGATTACACGTTTTAGGTTTTTTTAGAGTCTAGGAGTGGCCTAGGGGAAAGCCGTATAAGATCAACTCATATATGAAGATTCAGACGAATAAAAACATGCTTGCTAATTTGAAGGTCTCCAATACCATCTAACTTATAATTGAAACTATATTTTCAATTTTAGACTTTTTATTATTATCCTTTTTTGAAGTTAATAAAGTGTTTTTATATTATTTCAGGAGAGGCTAAAAGCAATGCATAACACCCAGAGTGATGCCAATGAGGCATCTATGAGTAAAAATGCAATGAGCTAACTGTTGGGCCAAGATATAAAAGGTCGTACTAAGGGTGCCATTTCCTAGATAAGAATGTCAAAGTTGGTGGGCATGGCTTGCAGTAATAGTAGCTTGTCCTCCAAGTTCAAAACATACAAATTAGACACGAAACCACATGTTTGAACGGGTCAAATGTGTCGTTGTGGACAAAGTTAAGGTAAAGTCAAAGGCAAAGGATAAAGGAAAGGGCACGGAGAATGTGGGTGAGGGTAAAACTACACCATCCCCCTCACCAACTCCGACCGACACATCATCCCCATATGACATGTACTCTACTCAAAACTAAAAAATCTCGACTTCATTTAACCCAACAGAGGAGAGATTCTATATCCTTGACACGCATGGCAGAAAACTAATTACTAATCAAGTGAAGGACATCAGCATCACTTGTTGTACCAAATGCATAACCATCCAATGTAATATTTTGAGTTTCAAGTTCGAGTCACTAAGATTATAGTGGCGAAATAGCACGAAGAATTATGGTTGACTAGTAAGTGAATGTCTGACATATTGATGGCACTTTGGGAGCGTACATCATTTGGCCGACTTTTTTCCTCAAGCCTTTTAAAGTTTTTCTAAGAATTTGTGTGTTTGAAATTTGAGTATTTTGAAAATTGTAGGAATTAACTTGAAACCTTAATTTGTTTTGATATATGGAATTGGTGTATTTTGGTTTTGATTTCATTGATATGTCGTATTATATTTTTCATTATATTGATGTTGGTTTTAACAAAAATAGGATTATTTGAAACAGTTTTACTAATGGTCAATAACTAGTGCCCAATATTTTTTTTTCATACTCTACAATTTTATCACAGTCATTGAATGTGACAATTTAGAGTTGTTATGGTCCTTGACCATGACCAAACTATGATAAAAAAAGGCAATGTGCATGGACTTAATATGTACCCGTGTGCACGGAGGGTCTCATATTTCCCAACGCTTGACAATTATGTGCATGAGCAAAAGTCAGTCATGTGCATGGGTAAGTTTGGTCTTGCCACTGTCAATGAATGTGATAAGATCATGGCAATAATAAGACTTGTCATGGCCAAGGACCATGACATGACTATGACAATTATTATGTTGTCACATTCCCTGACCGTGATAAGTCTTTTTTTTAGCATAACGTTTGATTAACCTCTTATTAATCAAGACAACTAGCATTACTAAATCAAGAGTTAGGGGTAGGCAGTACCAATCACACAAGTTAAATGACTCTACACCCAAATGCCAACCTCTATGAACCCATCTTCGGTTCGGTGGCACATCCCCTAAACATCCCATTATAGTTAAACCCATAAGCCACTTCACCTTTATTAGATACAGCAATCAACCCAGCTTTCCCATTATCCAGCCTCTCCGTGATCATAAAATCCACAACCTCTTGTAGATCTAAGCCCTTGTACTACATCACAGTAGCCACATCACGATCAAGGTCCCATGTATAATGGATTCACCATCATCGGTGCATGAGACTCCACAAAGGTCACCGACGTAGGTCCTAGTGCCTATTAAAGGTGAGTTACCGATTCGTCCTATCATTTTGTTCATGATCCCACCAGTGGATGTGGAGACTACACATCGGCTTTCACGGTCCACCACCACACACCCAACTATTTATGGGGAGTACACATTGATCGAAAGTCCATTCATCTTTGGGCTCTCTACGGCGGCACTACATGTTGCCAAGCCGTAATTGGAATTCAATAATCGAACATGATGGCATTGGCTTCCTTTGCCAATTTCAACATGCCCACATTGTCTTCTGTAATAAAGTATTCATTCTCCACCATCTCCACACCCCGTTGTTTAGCGAAATCTTCAGCACCAGAAAATGCAAGATAAGATTGGGGTGATTTTTCCATCACAAATCGGCCTAGCGACACCGAATTTTTCACATTGGTGATACTCGAAACGGAACCGCATCACCTACCTTGCCCGTCCATTATACTCGCTTCCATTTCCACCATTCTTTTTTCGATGAGTGCAGATCCACGCCCAGAATTGAATATAGGGTCAGTTTCCAATTCTCTAACAACGAGTTCAACAACGTCAATAGCAGAGATAAAGGAGCAAAGAGCAGAGATGCCAAGATTAAGACAACGAGTGAATAATTGTCACAAACCATGATAAAAAGGACCAAATTTTGGTAGATGGATGGGAGATAGATACATGGATTTAAGACTATGTGGGAGACTATTGGGGTTTTAAGATGACGTTTACTTTTTGGTTATGGTATGTTAGTTCATTTTGAATAGGAATCATGGTTACGAGAATGCATTTTATTTTATTTAAATATATTCTAGACATGTTGATTAATAAATCTCAGTAGGAAATTCTAGTGAGTCGACTTTAGGTTGATTACTAGGAGATCGGGATTTCGGTCCTAGCACTATTAAAACTCCACAACTTAGATAGGGAGTTCAAAACCTAACGGAATGGTTGTGATTAAATACTAGTAGTTTATCTCAAATTGCGAGGAACTATTTGATGGTGCATGTAATACCCTGTAAATTGATTAAATTTTAATTGTGTATAATTGTATGAAATTATCTGCAGTGACCAGTGACATCAGTAAAAGTATGATATTATTTATTAATTGGATAAAATTGAATTAAATCAATATAATAATTATTTATTGAATAAAAATAATTACGTTGATGGAATAATTCGGGTGACTTGGGGAAGTGTAGAAGGCCCGTTTACCCAATAAAAGGTTGGGTTTAATGCCCATGGGATGACTTGGGCTACACTTTAAGCTATTTGGATGTCGTTTTGGGCTTGTTTAGTTAATGTTTATTTGAGGCCCAAACCCAATTTCGTCGTTAACCTAGTAAAATACTCATTAGGTTAAACCAAATTCACCCTAATATAATTTCAAAGAAAATCCTTGCGACTAGAGAGAAGGATGCAACTTGGAGAAGAAGATTTGAGATTATTTTTGGCTTGGAGTTCAATCCCCTAAACCTAGAGGCCAGTTTATTATTGAAATTATGATTATGTATTTGATTCTGAATGTAATGGAATTAATCTGATATTAAATTTGACGAACTAATTAAGTTATTATTTCTCTAATGAGATTATTAAGCATTTGCGATAAATTCTTCATGAAATTATATTTAAACGGACTAGAATGATTAGAATTCATTTTGGTATTGGAATTATGTTAAAAGCCCTTTGATTTTGGAGATAATTTATATATACAGTCTTGCTCTTATGCGGACCAGTCCGCATTTTAAGAGTGCGGACCAGACATGTGTCTCCTGGCGATGAGCCCAGAAAAGAGAGAGTGTGTGCCTATAATTTAGGCGATAATTTCTAGGCGCACAGTTAGGTGACACGTGTCTGGTCTGCATTTTTAAAATGGGGACTAGTCCGCACAAGAGCATTATTATATATACATACATACATATATACATACATATATATATATATATATATATATATATATATATATATATATATATATATATATATATATATTTTTTAATTGTTTAAAACTATGAATCTAGGGTTCTTAAATGTTATGTTAATCATCCCTTGAATTTTATGTTAAGAAATTGAGGAAGCCATTGTTATATGTTGAGAATATTATTTGTTTATGTAGATATGATTATAGTACTCTGTAATAGTCAATTGGGAGATTGGATATTCATTAATGGATATGTGGAGATGCAAAGTCCGTAAGGAAGAAGATGAGGAATTAGGTACCATTGATCGATCAATGGTTAGAGTCGATTAATCGATGTCATCGATTGATCGACTCCTTATGTTTTGCCCATGTTTGGTTAGGAGGTTGTGTGGTTGGTTTATGAGCCTAGTTTTGGGATAGGCTTTACTTGTAATAAATTAGCATAGAAAAATGAGAATTTTGATTTAGTTAATAGTCTAAATTGATAAAAGCTAATTAAGTAATAAGATTGAGATAAGTCTCATAACCCTTAAATGTATATGATTACTTTATTAGTGTATTATGTCCAATATACCAAGATCTTGTACTCGTGGTATATGTACTAGAGGGGATATTAATATGGCTATGAGATAAATGGAGATTGTTACCCTAATGTGATGATGACGGGTTTAACTTGCCTATATTTACCCTAGACATTACGTGCTAAAATTCCCGTAAAATCCGTGTAAAGTATGTGGGTCGATCCTTTTATATAGTTTTGGGCATGGGACTATATAATTGGTGTGAAGGAGTAATGATTATCCCTAGTATATGCTTCAGTAATTATAGGTATTGGACAACCTATAATTATGCCTAGTACACGCAAGCAATTCTTGAAGGCAATAGGATAAGTTTTCATTTTGTGTAGGCTTGTTGCCTTTTTCGGAGGCGTGTGTATTAATTTGTACTTATATTATGTGGATGTAGATGTAAGTACTGCTTACCCTTGTGACATTATAAAATTATGGTGTATAAATGGAAAAATTGAATTATTACATAGAAGTCTACAAGGAGAAATAAGCCATAATCAAGGGGAACATATGGGTTCGGGAGTAGACAGATGTGATAGTTAGGGTTGTTTTAGATTGGGTTTACTTAAAAAAAATTAAAAGACTACAAGAGTATGAATTTGTATATTATAGCCCAAGATCAGTTATATTGTTATACTGCATAAACTTGCTATTAATGTCTCCCGTTACATAGACTTGCTATTAATGTCTCCCGTTAACATTTTCCAGGTCGTAATCCACCAATGTAGTGCCATCACTGATCCAGTTTTGATCACTCCTCTATTGTTGATCTCATACAATGTAGGTGTTGACTCTGTGTTCTCATACTCTATATTACTGTTATCATTTATTATGGTTTTTATACTTGGATTAGTTGGTACTTTATTTTTGGTATTGGCATGTATTAGTGATGATACTAGAGATATCACCACCTCAAATCAGTGAATAGCTTTAGTTCTAGCTTTATTAATAATGGTGAGGAAAACACAGTAATTCAATATATATATATATATATATATATATATATATATATATAAAGAGAGAGAGAGAGAGAGAGAGAGAGAGAGAGAGAGAGAGAGAGAGAGAAGGGATGAGAGATAAAGGAAGACACAAGCATGTAAGTGGTTCAGCCTTGCCCAACTCCACTGTGCAAGGTAAAGGGTGTTTTTCACTAAAATAGGGCTCTAATGGAAATGAGAATACAAACTCAAGTTTTCTCTCTCTAAGTACACGAAGTAGCAGGGTTTCATTACGGTTTGTAATTTTTCAATCCTTGCTGACTAAGACAAGGTTGATTTTTATAGCGTCGGGGGTGCACAGTGCCACCCCCAAGCATGCACGTGGTGTGCACGAGGTGAATGGACGAATGATAGAATTCCACCTATATCTTGCATGTGTATGTTATGATGAAAGAATATTTTCCCCACATGGCGGCATTGATCTTCTATAACAGTTTTATCCATGTGTCTTAGCAATGTGCATGCCACATTTTCTGTGTGAGAGTTGATATCGGTTGTGGGAAGTCTCAGCTGGCCGAGACTAATTAAGTGGCTTCCTCATGGATGATGACGAAAGTGACACCCATTTTGCAAACGTTATGATGGGTCTCAACCTAAAGGAGACATATGAGGCCGACATATGGTAGGGACGAGACTTAAAAACACCATGCCCTGAGTATTGTGATAGCCTTCGTAGGCGATCATAAATATTCTCTTGACCTAGTCTTAGTGGTCGATATTGTTTAATGTGGGCCACTGTGATGAGGGACCATATAAAGATGAGTCTCAGTTGTACTGAAGGAGCGTCATGATACAGGGTCAAGACTTATCCAAAAGAGGACATACTTTTGTATATCATGCATCATTTTCTATTGAGGACTTAAAGACTTATTATACTGAGTGGATATCTATGTAATTTATAAGTCACTGCGTGTTTGTCAAATTCTTTAATAGTGCTGAATTAAATGTTTTGCTTGAAATAGAATTTTCCTCTAATTCTTCTTCATTTTGATTTCATTTTCAATTTAGCTTAAATTAATCTTGCATGATCACTTTAAATTAAATCAAGATAAAATTTGGTAAAAAGTGAATTTGTGTGTTTGTCCTAAGATACAAGTAATATCATATAAAGAACCTGCACCATTTCTCAAATTAGCACCGGAGCTGGTTACACTAGTTTATTGTGTGATATTTTAAATTTGGGATTATACGGATAATTTATATAATTGGCTACCTATTTTTTATGGGTCAAATTATGCATGTTGAAAAGATCGAATGAGATCGGCATTGAATTCGATTGACACTAGAGTTTGTCTTGTTGTGAAAGAGGGAGGACACAACCCACTGTGACTAATGGCAATGTCAAAAAACCTAAACCCGTCACCACTTGGCGGATGATGAACTAAAATGGAGCAATTGTAACTCTCTTGGCTTAAGTGGAATTTCTGGAGCCATCACCTCTGACGAGTTCCACCGCATCATGACGTTCACCACGTCTAAGTAAACGTGGGATACTTTCCATCTCCCTCATGAGGATGCCAACATTGTGAAAGTTTCTAAGCTTCAAAATCTCAGCACACAGTTTGAAACTATCACTATGATACAATCTAAGACTTTTAATGAATTTTATACACGTTTATCTAATATAGTCAATTAGTTTTAATTTTGGTGAGACAATTCCTGAGAAGAGAGTTGTGAAAAAGATTTAGGGATCCCTACCATCCCGTTTTATCCCTAACGTCATGGTCCTTAATTCTTTGGAATTTTAGATATGCTTAGGTTATAATAACTCATAGGAGACCTTTAAGCTTATGAAATCGATATGTTCCCTAAAACTAAAAAGGAAAAGGAAATAGGAATTAATTGAAAAGCGTAGTCCAAAAAGAAAACGTAAAAGGTTTTGACTCTGACTTTGAGTTTCATTTTGAGGTTGATGATTTTGCCTTATTTGCAAAACAATTAAAAAATAACAAAAGAAATTGTTCGAAAGAAAACAGAAGTTTTGAAAAAAAAATGTCAATGAGGGATATAATGTTTGTAAGAATGATCAAGTGAGATGTATTGAATGTGAATGAAATTGACATAAATCCCATAAGTGTCCCACTTGGCTAAAAAGATCGGGCAATGGAAAATCTGCATACAAATCCACTCATAGCAATAGTGACGTCGAGTCGGTTGACTCTGGGGATGAATCACCAATGAACCTTATCTCGCATTCATAGCCAGTCACATTAGTACTTCAAGTGCATTCCACACGTTAGTACTTCAAGTTAGGCATTTATAAATGTGATAGCCTCAATAATTTGTCGAACCATTTGTTGAGAATGAGAGTGATGACGAGAATTTGAGTGGGGGATAAGGTTGACTTTAATGCACCTATGGAAAAATTTGCAAAGAGTCTTTGCGAACTAAAAATAAAAATAGGATTTTGACTCATAAGGTGTTTTATTTAGAAAAGAAGATGAAAGTTTTATGAGAGTATGAGGCACTGGTGAGTTAATTTGAGAAGTTGAAAGTTTCTTTGTGTAATCAATTGATTATAGTTGGGCGAGAGAAGACCCATTTGGCCAACACTATGGATAGTCTTACAAGAGATATTCAACCTTCATTGGAGACTCGTGAAATTCTTGAAGCTCCTTGTATCCCAACTCGAGAAAGATCTCAAACGTGCATGGGAGGGCAAGGTCAATTTAGAGGACATGTATAAGAAGGTTAAAAGGTTGTTCCTCAGTCTGTGTTAGTTTTTAATGGGAGTTAAGGAATAGGTTACGACGATGCATCCACTTCCAATGCCTCACCTGAAAAGGTTACCGAGTTTGTAATGGATCCTTATGGGCCTCGGCCTAACCCACCAAGGAGAGCGCATCCTAATCATTTTAACTAAGGTAAACCCAATCCTTTGTATGTTTGTTCCCATTACAAACAAAGCGATTACGTTGGGGAGTTATGTTTTAAGATAGGAAGAATTTCTCACACACATGCTCCTCGATACACTCCCACACGATTTCACCCACGTATTCATGCACACACTCCCACATATGTTCCTATGCATGCCGCCACACAATCCTAGAGATTTTGAGCGTTTTTGAGACAGTACACCAAAACGGAAGATTTGTGAGTGTTGTTAGCAGTCACAAATGACCTTTATAACTGCTATTTACCGTCGTAATTTAGGGGGTGACAAAAAAAAATTGTAACTCCTAACAGCAGTCATAAATTTTTATTACCCCTTGGGGGCTACGATTGGTGACCCCAATTTGTAACTGTTGTTTGTAACTGCTGTCAGCAGTTACAAATCTAATATTTGTAACTATTGTCAGCAGTTACGAATCTAATATTTGTAACTCCTGTGAGAAGTTACGAATCTTATATTTGTAACTGCTATTAGCGGTTACAAAATTGACAGTAGTGACAAATTTGAGACTGCTATAAGCAGTTACAAAAGTTAAATTTTTTAAATGTGGTAAAAGATGTTACAAATCTCTTTATATTTTCACAAAATGATGAAATTATGAGAGTAGAATAAATATCATGAACATGTAAAAAGTTTAAAAAAATTGACACCATTTCATTTTATATTTATGATATTCCAAATATCTGGTACACATAAAACTTGTTTAAACTTAACATCAAACTTCCCCTTCTTGGGTTCCAAGTACAAAATGAACATAGAATAACAAATAAACAAAAAAAAATAACAACACAACACTTCGATGACATGAAATGTCATGAATCATTCTAAACCTAAACCAGAGGTCACCACATTATGGATACGCTTCGTGAAGTCTAGGTATATAACCGTGGGGGGATATTGATGTGGTGACATCCTCCCTCGTGTACTCGGAGTACACCTGCAGAGCAAGTTCAAAGGACTCAAGTTTTTATATGTGGCACCTCGGTATATTGTTGACTTGTGCTTGTGTTGATTGCCACTAAGTATAAACACCTGGATTTAGGCCTTTTAATACAATGTATGTCGGGTATGTGTATACCTACAAACAATAAAATATAATTGGATTCATAATCGTCGGTATCAACATATTTTAAGAAAAAGGTGTGATTCAAAATCTGCAAGGTTTCAATCCATGTATGAAGATCCAAGACAAGTGATAAGATAATTTGGGTGATTGGGGTGAAGTCTCATAAATCTTTGCACATATGTTACTCTTTGACCTATAACATACACCAAATGGATCAACATAATACTAATTAAATCTATATATGTATGCAATATCTATTAGTGCACGGATATATGCATGCAATATCTATTAGTGCACGGATATATGTATGCAATATCTATTAGTGCACAGATATATGTATGCAATATCTATTAGTGCACACCCAATGTGTGTGCGATGCGTATTAATATAAAAAAGATTAAAATAAAATAAATCATTTACAAAACTTCTATTAATAGACACTAAACATAAAAAAAAAAAACACAAAATTAAGTAACAGGTTACTATTTTAGAGCCGTAACTACAACTTTGATTATTAACTACAAATAATTGCCTAATTACTAGACTCTGTTAGGTGTTTTCGAGTAAAATCACATGTGGCACACAATGGAAATTTTATGACTGTCACATGTGAGGACATATAGGCATAAATATACTCATCTTATAGGCATGCATAGAGTAACGTCATTATTAAGAGAGAAATCAAATGCCCCTCAATATAGAACTGTTAAAAATTGAACTATGCATACACATATACATAAATTTGAACTAAACTGCATTTGTAAAATTGATTAGTGCACAATTCTTGCAATATGGATGTAAAATTCATTTTGTTTTGTAATGATATGTGAACTTTTCAATTGTGCTAATATAGTTCAATTGTGGTATAGTCAGCTAGCAAAGAGGAGGTTGACAACTGATACATGCAATTTTTTAACAAATGGTATTATTTCTCATGCAAATTAAATGATAAAACGAATTCTAGATACCTGCAGACCAGGTTCAGTTCGTCCAGCAAAAGACAAAAGCAGTGTCATCTTTCCAGAGCTTGGAGGACCCAAAAGTAGAGTCAATATACAAAGTAACAACAGAATTACTAGGGCATAGAATGGACTTTTAAATTCCAATGCTGAATCGTTGAAACTCATGCTTTACCTGGAAGGCCTAATAATACCACTGATGTTGTTCAAAATAGAAAATCTCTTCCTTATACCAGGAAAAACCATGACCTGCCTCAAGAAAGCCTTTTCCATTTTTTTAAATGAACATGTCAGAAACTAATGACAGAGAATGGGACATATTATTGGAAATGATTTATTCCTTAAAATTGACAAAGCTACCTCGGTCATGTTGAAAATGAAATTTAGAATAGTGGGTAATGCTCTACTCGCGACATTGACAAATCCATCTATGTTCAGGTCCTGAAACCAAACCTCAACTTTTGGGAATTTCAAATTAATACTAAAGTAAACAGGATACAGAAGTAGGTAACACCAAGATTTATTTCCTAAGAATATAGAATTTCGTAGAAAATTATAACGAGCATGAAGATCATGAAAACAAATTCAATGTAATTTACATACTTTTCACATGAATATTGATGCCTAAAAAGGGAACACGGGAGGTCAATGAAATGATAACTGGGAATAGAAAATTAACATACAAATATTAGTCACGTCATTAAACATGAACATATTATTCGAAAAGAAACGTGTTTGCTGGGTACAAATTTAGCCCCTAGAAATTAATTGACATAAAACTGAAACTTACAAAATATATTTGAACGGATGGTCTAAAAGCTTTTGGCTGAGAGAAAAGGAAATGAGTGTTTCCTTATTTTACAATCAATCCAAAGGTGTTATTTGAAGCGTAAAATGGAAGGAAAAGTTATTACCCTTAATATTATTGGAGTATAGCTTTACCCAATATGTCAAATATCACATACATACAACAAGCGTCACCCTACTTAATAAGGGTTGCACATAGAAATTTCCAATTAACATTATTAAATGAATTGAAGCTTTTCCATGCCCAAAATGTGGACGGAAATGGCAATGCGGGAGATGGTAATGAACCCAAATTAAATGAGGGGATGCACTACTATAGAAGCATCATTGGTTTGCATGTTGACGAACTCCACTACCCTATTTCACCCTAACAACTAGAACAACATTTGCAAAAAAATACCTTTACAAAGTAGCTTTGGTGATCCAAGGAGCATTGGAGGCAGGTCGAATAGCGATATAGTATTCACCCTTGGAAATTTGGTCTCTCGAGGAATTGAGACGCGAGAGGAATTTCTGTAATAATCCAGATGCAAGTTTTTCTCTCATTGTTGGAAAAGATATTTACATCAAAACTTCAAACATTGATACAAAATTAGATATTCTTTAATAAACATTACGTAAAGTTTTTAAAATGAAGAGAATATGTACCTAGCGCTGCTTGGAGTAAGGAGAACTAAAATAATGATGTCATACATTGCTAAAAAAGACCCCAGCCGGAATGGACAGCTAGTAATGAATTTTAAAACAACCAATTTACGTATTCAACAACTTATGCAAGGCTGGAAAGCATGTATCAATCCACAAAGTGTCAATTTTATCAGTAGGCATATAGTATTTCTTCACAAGGCACTAACCATCTCTAATATGTACAATCTTTGTAATGAATGAAATCAAATAGACTCCTATGTACATGTTACCATTTTTTTCTCTGATAATTCTATGTACAGACCAACAAATTTTATGATTTATACCTAACCGAAACATATTATGACATGGAAAGAAGTAGTTTTCCAATAACCATATATGAAATTGAACTAATGATAAAAAAATAATACATATTGAGAGAACTTAAATTTTCTTAAAGATGTGAATCCAAGCTTTTCTACTGCACGCGTCAAATGATAAGCTCCTTGACAGCCATAAGAAGAGAATGATAGATTCACCCCAGGTATATTAATTTCTGACAAACACGACACTTGGTTTGTATTAAATACAAACAGTTAGATAACATTGCTAAAATAGACCCCAGCCAAAAGGATAACTGAAATAAATTGGCTTATAAAAGGTAGATGTTCCCTTATTTCAAAATAAAAAAATTAATTAAAAAAGGTGGAATATAAAGTAGTTCCCTCTTTGGGGTATAGACACACTGGAATAAAAAGTACCCATTGCAAGTATAATGACCAGTTGTACATAGTTCACTCTATTTTCAAAATGTCCATTTTCTCAAGATATTCGCAGGGGTTTCCATCCCATTTTCAGGCCAATTTGATTCAAAATTCAGGTCTATAAATCAAGGAAGAAGCTATTTTCATAGGGATGTTCCTTCTAAGCATCACACTTTAACATATTCTCAGGATTAGTTAATGTAGGGTAGCCGAATGATTCCAGGACATATGAAGAACTCAGTTTCAAAAATATGTATGTCATGGAACATAAAATTTGAAACAAACTTAATGTTCCAATTTCACAAGTGTTAACTGTCAAAATTCATTATGAGGACTTTCCTACTTCATTGAATAGACAACTCTTATCTATGGCCAATTTCACAAGCCTAGTTGAAATTCATCATGAGGACTGCCCTATTTCAGATACAGAGTAGACCTGTTTCGTCTTAAACTAAAATTCGCATCCCTAAATGCTTTTCTCATGTGTTGGTGGATGAGAAAACCAAGACCTGATGATGAAATTCTCAACCCTAAATGCTTCCACTTCCGGACATCGCATCTCCTTTTTATCTTATATATTAGAACTATAGTTGTATTCTAATTTTTGTTTTAGACAACTCCTAAAATTAGATTGTTTGATTATTGATATCTATAATTGTTCTTATTTGGATTACATATTTCTTTTGCACATAAAATCATTTTTTCATCATAAACTATCTACATAATTCTTTGACAAATGAGGATTTCCTGAAACATCTCCACTAAGCATATTAACTAAAATGGGATAAGAAGAAAATAGGAATTTATTTTATCAAGATAGTTAAAGAAATTGTCCTTTTTTTCTTTTAACTTCTTGCACTAGTATTATTATTAACACACTAAAGCTTGTTCTATTTTTCCTTATCTGATCAGGTGACATATTCATTAAGGTCATCCATGACTCTATTTTATACCTGAAAAAGGTCCGTTAATATGAAAATAAACTCCTCCATAATGTCAGTTCCTTTGACTGTTGTTGAATATGAAATGTGCGCACCGCACTTGTGACCATGGTTGTAAATGTTATATCTTTAAGCCCATGTTTTCATATACATCTGATAAATTGTCCAAAGAGTCCTAAAGATCTAATCTCTCCTCTTTATAGCATTTAGCATATATAAATGTAAAGAGAACTTTAACATGGAAATGAGAGTGCACAATGCAAACTGATAACGACTAATCAGTGTCCTTACCAGTGTTCATCTCCACACCAAATCTAAAGAAAATATATATTTTAAAAGACATGTTGTTGATTGCTTCCTCACAATTGAGTTTGAACATAAGCTTGAGAAGTTTCTTTTCAGTAGAAATGAGCTCCAATATGGCAAAAATAGAAGTTTTATAAGTTTTCCAAAGGTGTTATATCCTCTGATAGTTTCTTTATTTGAAACTCCTCTGGCATTCCAACATATCAGATTGATCATTGACAATGAGGCAGAAATGTGATTGTTCCTCTTTAAAGATGATCTTGTGATGCATTTGAAGAGAGGATCCAAATTAGGTTTGCTCTTAGTATTGATTTTCCCCATCAAAATTCCATTAGTATTGATTCTCCCATTGTTAATGAGCCAAATAAGAAGAAAAATAAGGCAGGTGTATAATAGCATGGTACTCCATGTCTGTATCACGAACATTGGATTTCCCTAAAGAGAGTAGCCAAGTACTTAAAAGGCACCATTGATTATGGACTAAACATTTAGCAAATCTCCACTAGTGCTACAGTTGTAGTTATGGATTATGTGAATTCCCTCTAATAAAGAGACTTAATCGGAAGCAAGTGGTTGAAACGTCAAGAGGGATGGGAATAAAACCTAGAACATGGGGCGAGAGTGATGATAACCCCACCCATCTTCTCTTAAGAAAAATTCCACACCTAAAATATATATGAATCAATTAATCTTCAGGAATAGATGCTACAATAAAGAGGAACATTTGCGAGATTTAGTATCTAGTTGACGAAACTTTGAAAATCTTGTTAGTTTTAGTCTATTCCACTAGAGGGTCATACAAGAAAGTTTAAAGAACACTCGTTAGAGTCCCTCTGTGTGACATTGGAACTGAAAGTGTGATCTCGCAGGCTCTAAAAAAGATCCTCTCATATCCAATAATGGCAAGGCCATCAATCATGTTCTTTATATCCCATTATGTAATGTAGATAATTTAAGAAGTAAAAGTATAAGGGAAAATGGGCATGAATGTGGAGTTTGAAAAAATATTCTCTACCAGCTCAGGTGTGCGTTTATAGGAGAATATTAGAGGGAAAATAGACATAACCAAACCTCCTAAACATAAGAGAAAAGAGAAAATTTGACAAGGAGCTAAGGATATCTGAGACCAGAAAATAAGATTGTGATGGCGTCGAGAAGTGAGCAGGTTTATAATTCCATCAAAGATATGATAGTGAATATGCCCATCAAAGATATGATAGTGCATATAACAAGTCCGACAAAGTTCCTTCTATGCAATAAATTAGACGCTCCATTTATAAGATTCCTGAGTGGCTTCTAAGATAAATGATAGTGCATATGCCCATGGTGTGGTGTCCATTAGGCCTTTGCACAGAAATGATGAGACCCTCCTAGGTATGCAACAAAACGATATAAATGCATAGCCTCTTGGACAGAATCGCTAATGGATACAATATAATGTAGATGATATACTACTTATATATGTGGATGCCATGTCAGATTTGGCACCCGATGCTCGTGCAAGCTATAAATAAAGATTCAAATACAAAAATGTAGAGCTTGAAAAAATAATGTTGGTTGATGGTTTCATACCTGAACTTCTATGAAGGTCAGTGAAGCGTTCGTCAAGGATTTATATCACCTTATAATGAAACACGACTTACTACTAATAGAGAACCAAGTTCCTTTTTGTCCAGGCAATTATCCCGGTTTGTATTACTCTATAACTGATCACCTTATTATTTTTGTTTGTTTAGTTGGTTGTGTCAGATGCGTGGTACACGTTGTTTAGAATTAACACCATTGTACATTGATGACTTCACCATAACATTTTTGACGAACCAGATTGCTTACAAGCAACGTTCCCCTTATGTATCGCATTTCATCACATCTTATGCTATGCTCATGGACATAGACCCCATAAAGTGTAGAACTAACAAAAGTTTGGGAGGAAAAACTAAGTTCAGTTAAATACCACGTGAATGTAGACCATAAAAATATTAAAGTTTCATATACAATGAATAAGATTTGTTCAGATTGATAATCCATATTCACTATTTTTCTTGAATAAAAAACATGTCAGGTGTCGCCACATAATTATCAGTATTCAGTAAGAACTTCACCTTTAGAAATTGTAGTATGTTTTAATGTCCCAAGAAATTGTCCATTACAAATATTAAACTTCCTTCACAAAATAAAGAACTTCATTAAAACATATGTTTTTTTTATTTTTTCCTCTCAATCGTGAAAGTATATGCTTCTTGGTCATGAAGACAACATGTATGCACGTTTGACCTTCTGATTGGTCTAGCATTCACCATTACAAATCAAATAAAAAACATTGAACGGTAATGCATATTTATTGCTTTCAGGTACCACCTCATATGTTGGAGTATGTTTCCCAACAATTAGTGATTTGAATGTTAAGATTTAGAATTTGATATGGTGTTGGATAACATTGACAAGTTTTCAACGGTGATACTGAATTAATTAGGTCTATCACAGATATCACAAGATAAAATCATAATCAAATAATAAATAAAATTAATGGCATAAACTACTTGCGAAAGACGTGAATTAATTAACACAAACAAACTTATCAATAATTCTAACTAAAATTCACTCAAACAAGTATATAAATATGATGATATATCAATCTTAAAACTATACTACAACAACCAATTGACAATCCGAATTTTCAATTGGCTCACCCTCAACTTATTATCACCACTACAAATCAATCCAATGAAAAAACTAATGATATTAAGTAATAATCAAGAGTTAAAATTACCTTTTATCCGTATCAATTTAACGATACTATAACTTGGGTACCTGATATTAGATCAAATATTAAAATGTCAATGAAAATGTATCAATTCGACCATACAATAAATTAAAGCATATTTCTCTTTACTACACATTTTCCTCAACATTTCATGATCACAATATCTAAACATAGCATATAGGGGGATGAGTATCAACTGATATGTGAGTGTGTGCAGTCTTACTAATATGCATAAGCCAAGCAGTCTTAAAATGTTCAACCATGTTCATAATACACTAAGTCTACCAGATCAATTATAACTACCATACTAAATCTAGCAGATCAATTATATTGGTATTGTAGTCTGATATAAATAGATTTAAACTAAAAAAATAAAAATAGGGTACAAAATAGTAAAAAGTTAGTAATTTCATCCTAAAACGATAGTAATTTCATCCTACAAAACACTCAACCCAAAACCTATTCGCAGATCAAACACGTTCAAAGGAGGAAACTTACAAAAAACACCCTTTTAAAAAACTTATAGGGCTATGTAACTTAATATTAGAGATTGGTTCAAACTCTAAAAATATTAAATTATCTCATATTGGTTCAAAATATCAGACATTGGTTCAAACTCTAATAAGATTAAAAAAAACACCCCTAATATTAAAAAAAAAACTAATAACTTACAGCCCTATGTAACTTACAGCCCTAATATTTCAGTCCAGATTACTTCTAAGCTTAAAAAAACGTACAGTGAAGAGAGCTTATAGTGAAGAGATCTTACAATGAAGAGAGCTTATAGTGGTCGAGACTAGAGAGCTTCGAAGGTTTTTGGTCGAGAGAGAGGAGGGGGCGGGAGATTAAAGAGCAGAGAGGAGAGAGAAGAGGGAAAACCAAAAAAATTTGTGATCCAAAATTTGTGAGTGGTACGAGCGGTTACAAATTTGTGACTGCTAATAGCGGTCACAAATTAAATCTTATGCTAAACTTTGTGAGTGTTATCAGCACTTATAAATTCGTGACTGCTATTAGCAGTCACAAATTAAGTCTAAGACTAAAATTTATAACTCCTCATAGAAGTTATAATTTTGTGATTGCTCATAAGAGTCATAACTTAATTCTATTAATAAATTTATGACTGCTTGGGGAAGTTAGAAATTTGTAACTGCTTATAACAGTAACAAATTAATTATATGGAAAGATTTGTAACTATAATTAGCAGTTACAAATCAATTGACCCAAATTTTTCATAACCCCAAAATTTTATCACTCCTAATGGCAGTTAAAATAATTTTGTGACTGCACCCGGCAGTGATGAATCTTATCATTCCCATTAGTAGTTACAAGAAGGCAGTCACAAATTTGTATTTTGGTGTAGTGAGAGGTAGAATTTTTAGTCAAAACTTCTCAAAGTTTGATCGAGGAATTTCAAAGGACGTCTACTCCTTTTAGGAACTCCTCTCGTACTAATAATCGAGGTTATGACTTTATCTAGTATAGGGTTATTACCATATTCATATTTTTATCCCTATTACTAGATTATACTTCTCTTGTATTTTGATGATTATATATGATTTTTCTTTTTTGATATTTCTTGAAAAATCCAAAAAGATATCCTATTTTTTAAGAAAAAGTTTGAAAAAGTCCAAACAGATTTTTATTTGATAATTTTTTTTGAAAAAGACAATTTTTTTTCACCATATATGGATGTACATTTAAGATGTTTGAATCACTCCTATATTCCATCCATTCATGTGACTTTTTCATAGTGCTTTGATACATGGCTTCGTTTCTTTAGTGTGCTTAATAATGTGTGGATAGCATTTAGTTGTTCATTGATGATTACAATCTTTATACTAGAGTTTTTATCACCTTTATTGCACACATGCACAGTCTTACTGAACATCGTACTTCAGTATCATGTGTAGAATACGGTGTTTTCATCTCAATAGAGTGTAATAATGAACCAAATGTACAAGAGATAAGTTGTGCTTCTAAGAACTATTGAAAGGATTTAGTTTCTCAGAATTTTTTTAATGTAAAGTAATGGAAATGGCTATAGAGGAGAAAATTATATTTGCATTAAAGGCCACAATTTTTAAAAGAAGCCTAAAATATTAATGACACACAAATATAGAAGTGATAAGGACATTTTGATTTCATTGATGCTTCGCTATATATGATCATTATGATATCTTTAAAATTTTGAGAGTGAACCTTTAAATATGTGGGATTTTAAAGGTGTCATAAATTAGAAGATCAATGGGTTTGCACAACAAATTTTCTTCAAAAATATTAAATAATTTGCTATTATTAATTTGAGAAGAATTTAAATTCATGGCATATTTCATAAATCAAGTCAATTTCAGTTATGTTCAACATTCTTACACCTAAGGATGGGATTAAGTTCTTTCTTTGGAAGTATCTCATTGACTTCGTGCACCTATGTAATGAATGCATATGTTGATTTGCCTTTCGAAAATGTTCACATAATTACATTTTGCTTTCACGATTTGGATATTTTAGTGTTATTCCATGGTGTATTGTATTTGTACCGATTTGTACTCTTTATACATATATTTTTTATTCTTGAAAATTGAAGATTTTCAAAAATAGATGGCATTCTTCTTCGAAATTTCATCCAATGTGATTTATTGCTTATCTTTATGATAATTATTTCTTTTATATTTACATGATGCTAAAATTGAAGGATTAGTTTTTATCCCTTTGTCTGTTACCGACAAAAAGAGAGAGAACAAATTGAAGGGAGCTTATTTTTCTTTAAACTCGTACACGTCACGGTATTTCTATTGACTTATGTGTGTAGATCATTCCACCTTGCTGATGATTTCATGGGCCACACAAGGTGAAGACTTTTGAGTTGAAGACTTATACATTTTATGCGCTTCTATTTCTTAGTTTAGGAGAGCATTAGTTGTATTAGTCTGAGGGGTCAATTTTGCTTTAGTTTGTGTTTTGTACCGGAATAGCCCAAGAGTGAGATTTGTAAGAACAAAATTTATAGTTTTTCATTTTATTTTCTATTTAGTTTATCCCACTATACCCCAGTGCACCTTCATGACCATTATCAAGCCTTCGAGGAGAAGAAACATTGCTGAGATTTGCAAGATTGAAGATCGTTCGTCATAACTTTTTCCGACAAGAGTTATGAGGTGGTTTGGTAAATCATTAAATATCTAGGGAACACTTTAAAAGAGTTTTCATTTAAAAGTTTTTAAAAAAAATTAAAATTATTTTTAATAGAATTATTGAAATCTCGCAAACTCATTAGTTTGTAATTGACATGTCATTCGAAGGAGTTGCATAGGGTTCTTAGACTGAGGTTCCTACATTTAAATGAAATCTGGAATGTTACCTTTTGGGTTGCTTCTGGAATGTCATTCGAAATTTCGTTGGAAACTATTCGAACTATGTTGAGTACACTGTTTGAATGAGGTGACAGTTTGTTCGAATGAGTACGCGGGTTTTCGATTTTTCATTAAAAATTTCAAAATATTTAATCCATATCTCTTTGTAACAACTTTATCAATAAATTGAGATGCGGGATTATAATTTTTAAAAATCCTTTTAGAGTTCTTGTTGTGATAAAAAAATTTCCATCTAAACCCCTTGGACCATTGAAGATTACTTTTCCAAATCCAAACACTAGAAGTTCTAAAACCCTTATAAAGATTTTTTTCTACTAGTAATTTGAGGATCTGAGGCTCTACTACTAAAGAAGAAAGGAATTGAAGATTCCTGAGACTGATCGGTCGATACTGAGGCAAGATTTGCTTATTGTGGGTAGTACTGGACTGCATCGTCTTTTATTAAGACACGAAGACTCTTATGAATTATACTTAGTGGATCTCTAAGAAGTTTCTAAGTCATTATGTGTTAGTCAAATTGTTTAATAATGTTGAACTAAAGGTTTTGCCCAATAAGGATTTTTTTTTCTATTTCCTCTTCATTCTGATTTGGTTTTGAATTTGGCTTCAATTTATCTGGCATGTTCACTTTAAATTAATTCAAGATAAAATTGGTAAAAAGTGATTTTTTTGTTTGGCCTATGATACAAGTAATTCCATATAAATCCCCTAGATGATTTCTCTGAAGTTACAGGATCTGATGTCTAAATTTGAAATAATTAAAATGCTAGATCTTGAGTTGTTTTATGGGTTTGATTATAAGTTGTGGGATATTGTCAATTCTTTATTTAAGTTAGATGAGCCTATTCCCGATTCGATAATGGTGAGAAAACTCTTAAGGTTGTTATTTGAAAAATTTAATGCCAAAGTCACGGTCCTCAATTCTCTTGGCAGTTTTGACACTATAACGGTCTAAAAACTTGTAGGTGATCTAAATAAATGAGATGAACATGTGTCTTCCTAGGAAGAAATATGAAAAGAACGAAAAGTGTTTATCTTTAAAAGCTAGAAAGGAGGATGTATTGGATTTTGAGAGTGAAGGTCATTTAGATCTATAAAAGTTTGCTAGGTTTGTTAGGAAGTTCACTAACTTTCTTAAGCTTATAGAGGATAGGAATTCTGGTAACATATCAAATAACTTCAATGACTATGAAGGGAGGATAATCATAAGAAAGATGACCGGGATAAAATTTTCAAATGCCAAGGGCTTGTGCATTATTCGCATGAGTGTTCTGCTAAATAAAGAAAATAAGGTAAGAATTGTAAATCATACAATGCTAGCCTTAGTGATAGTACGTCTGAAAAGGAATTTGATTCTCGCGTGGAGCATAACTTCAACACTTTTATGGCTAGTTATATGGGATTAAATGAAAAGTCTTATGTTGATGAAGATGATCATGTGCATGACATTTCTAAAGTCCAATCATGTGATTCACAAGAGAGTGATGGGGAAGTATAAAAGTAGGATAGTGAGCTCCAAGTTTCCTTTTATGGGTTGCACAACGAGTTGTTGATGTTAAAAAATACAAACTTAAAGTTAGAGATTATATTGAAAGAATGTGCAGTAGGAAATGATGATGCTAAATTGATTAAGGATTTGACTTCAAATTAGAATACTCTTAGGACAAGGATAAAATATGTTGAGGAAGAGAGAGATAAACTTCGTATTTTTCTTGAGTGTAGGATTATGGAGTTAAAAGAAAAATTAAGAGAATCAAATAATGTCAAATTTGATTTGGATTGTAGGTCGTAAAAATTGGGTAAACTTTTAGGCACCATCCAAATCATAAATGGGAAACATAGAATTGGCTTTAATCATAACAATGCTTCCTCTCCTAAAGATGATGATGCGAGAAATCACACTTAGATCATTCCCAACCATCATATCAAGTGTAAGAAGTATAAATAAAGAAAATAAGAGAAGTAGAACACGAGATATATAGTGGCCTGACTATAAAATGAGCCTATATCCACTTTGGTGCCTCACTCTCATTATGTATAGTCATTAGTACAAGATTGAGTTTACATTAGAGGCGTACAAAAGATAGAGAAGGATAAAATACATGAGGAATGTAATGATGTGCAACCCGAGATGCGGCTTGTAGAACAAGTCAATAGAGGGCTAAGGACTCGAGTAGCCCAGGAGGCCAGAAGTTTTTAGAGATAGGTTGTGTAGATAATTGGGCAGGGCTTCATTGACTAAATCCTCCCCCAAACCGTGGGGTGATTACATCTATTTATAGATGAAAAAACGTGATGCCAAGTGCACGGAGCACGTGATAAGTGGATTAGTTGTACGATTAGCGAAAATTTCTAGAGGTGGAACAGTTGGTAAGTACATGTTGACGTGGCTAAGTTAGTTGCAGGGTATGCACTACTGAAGGGGTAGGTGGTCGTGGCTTTATAAAGGTTAGACTATGGCCCTATGACACCCCGCCTAATTACATACCGGGTAATCAGTCTTTTATTAAATTAAAAATCAAAGTGTTCAGTTGGTTCATTCTTAGCATCACTGTCCAAAATAATTTTTATTATTAATCACCTAATCATTGATTAAGATATGTGTCAAAATATTTTCCCAAATTAATTATACCCAATTAATCCATAATAAATTCCATGCTTTAATATATAAGCCAATTCCATTCAACAAGAATAAGTACTGAACATGAATCAAATACTAAAATAAATGAGACTTGATAAAACATTCCAGTTCAAAGTATCATAATACTCAATCCAACAGTAAGGAAATGCTAATAAAAATAAAATCCCTGAAATAGTTTATCTGGAAGCGGGCGACACATGCCCTAAATGTAAGATATGAACCTAGAATAGAATGAAGAGATAGAAGCGTCTAATATCAATAACCTACAGCCTCCATAATAGATGCAGCTTGTCGAATGATCCACGTATCTATGTCTGGCGGTAACCCTATGGCTCGACACCTGATATATATATATATATATATATATATATATAACTAGAAACGGCTCGGAGCCCGATTTGTAAAAATATTTTTTTTAGCAAGTATTTAAAACTGCAAAGATGCAATTATTATGTACATGTTAGTTTCGAACTCTCACTTGAGATTCTCACCACTCCACTAATGTGCACACCTAGTGTACGTCTACCCCAACCTAGTCGTCTATAATATTCCAACTAGGTTACTGATATGAACTCCTAAATATATCTCAAGGGAGTAACCCGTATCGCCCATACAATACGCTAATAATATTCTTTTATGCCAGTTACCCATTTTATATTCACTATTTTGATAGGAAGTCTTTTATCCTCTGGAATTACTTTACTTATCCATATTTATCCATTTTCTAATTTCACACATTAAAATCATTCATCCTCAAGTATCTATACATATATATATATATATATATATATATATATATATATATATATATATATATATATATATATATATATATATATATATATATATATACACACATACACATACATATAGTCACATCATGCCTATATATATATATATATATATATATATATATATATATATATATATATATAACCTGTGCCCCTTGGTTAGGACAACTTGGCGCAATGCATACTCTGCTATCGTGTCCCGGTGCATCACTCGATGCATAAAGGACAATTGGTTCGGTGTCTCTCACTAACTGTTAATCTCATAACACAAATATTGGAGGCAAGCATACTCACCAGCTAAATGGGTCATTCACATACCTATGCTCGCATTCAACCTTCGAAACTATGCTACGTAATAGATAGGACGTATCCAAGTTCATATGCTCTGGGTACAAGTTAATATCCCCCCATCGGGTCACACAGGATAAGACTGTCCACTACGCGAAACCTCCGCCTGATAGCAAGCAGCGTAGGTATGCTACACACATAATAAATCAATGCATAGGTATAAAGTCAACCTATTATAATCTCAAGGTATTCATATAATTAAGTATCATGTCTTATTCGCAGTATTACTTTCACTTAATACTCTCGACGTGTTAATAATTATGACTGTGATCCCCCTCCTAATTTTCTAAGGGTCATTCATCCCACTTATGCCCAAGTCTTAAATCACACTTGTCTTAATATAACCACACTTCAAACCTCAGTGTACTACATTAGGCTTCTCGCATTATAAGTCCCGAAAGGTGTCTTAAGGGTCCACAAATCAATTATGGAAAATTTTAAAGGGCGGTTCAGACCCACTAGGAAAGAGATACGGACCCTTTTAAAAAACAAACGATCCAAACCATTTTAAATAAAAAAATTCGGACCTTTTTCGGAAAAACGGTCTGAACCGCTACCCTTTTCAATGAAGATTAATCCCGAAACGTTCTCTTAACCAATTCAACAACTATAACCTCTACGAATCATTCCTAAAACACCGATCAATCATACTAAATTAATTTCCTAACATATTTGTATGATTTCCACTAATATAATATCATTAATTCATTTCTAATCATCAATGTAATCTGGAATCCCCAATTAATTTAATAAAACCGTAGTTCTTCCAATTATCATCCAGGATCATAAATTTTCAGATTTATTCATCACAGAAAATCATCTATACTTGATTTCTAATCTACATACATAAATGGGTTAACATAACTTACTCTCAGATTCAATTCATCAATATTGAATCTCTAATTTCCATCACTTCTATTAACAATACATACGTGTTTCATTACTATACTAACATGAACATGAGTACTGCTGAAGGAAAGAAATTAATAAACACTTGCCTCAAATTTGAATATCTGGTCCGCTGATGATGTTGGTATGGATGCGTTCCACGCTTTCCGATCTACACGATGGTGGTGGTGGTTGTGCAAGGTGGTGCTAATTGGCCTTCCTCCTTTGGGATTTGCTCTCCCTCGCCCTCTATGATTCTCTATATATATTATGTGTAACTTAATCCTAATAGAACTCCCGTACTTAATACAATAATTATCTAATTTTCTCCCATTTTAATTCCTCAAAAATCCAAATGACAAAACTACCCCAACGGGGTACCGATTAGGCCTAAAATTACCCTGGAGTCCAAATAAAATGCTCGGGTAGAGTTTTTCGACTATCTCGACCTTTCTGGACTCAATGGTGCATTCTAAATGACTATACGACTTATTTAAAAATAAATTATCTTTTTATTCCCTTCAATTAGTCGCGACACGGCTCACACGCGCGTCTTGGCTTAAAAATACCAAACTGTCATATTTCACAATCCAACAATTTATAAAATTTCATGATTCCATATTACATATCCATACAATAATATTCAATCATCATTATCAATGATTATTAACCCTTAGCATGCTAGTTAATAATTATTTAATCCGGATTAATTAACAAAATATTTCTCATATTTTTAATTAATTAATCCAACAATAATAATCAATCCCATAATTATTTAAATCATAAAAATACGGGGTGTTACATACTTGCCCCCTTACAACGGAATTTGGTCCCAAAATTCATAAAAGTATATATTAGATACAAACAACGTTGTGTATATATGTTGTTCATCGAATCATTGTGCTATCAAGTAAACTACTTCGTACCACCCATATAGTACGCTATCGAATACCCTTAATAATGAACATTCCCCATGTGTACGTTTTAAACCCCAGGTTACCTTGTCACGTAGGTTCTTTCCCAAGCCGTATCGTTTAAGTTACACTACTCAAACTTTATTTTAGATATTCTCTATCTAGCCTTCTATTATTCATACCTTAGTATATTAATCATTTTTAAGATACATATGATCTCATCTCATGATGATCGCACACAAGTAGGTTATTTGCGTAGTATATATTTTACGCACATGATATACCATATACTAATTCATCTCTAATCTTTGCATTAGCACTTGGTCCCCTATCTTTAACTAACAAACAAGAGGATACCAAGGCTTATTATGGCATAACTCAACTAGAACCATGCCCAAAAGTGAACTAATATGAGTTATTGTACATAACTCCACTAGTGGAAAGGACTGCTCTCGTCCTACCCTGAGATTCACGGGTACACATATAATTTATTCTTCAACATCTGACTAGTCCTCTTGTTCTGCCCATTCATCTGCGGATGATAGGTCGTACTCACGCATAACTCGGTATCCAAACCTAGTGAACACTTTTCCATAATCAAAAGACAAAACTCTTGTACCAATCGGACTCGATATCAAGCGGTACCCCACATAACCTCATTATCTCGATTATAAAGATTTGCGTATACTGTCCCGTAGTATGACCAGTCTTAACCTGCATAATGTGGGTTACTTCCATCAACCGATCTATATCACCCTAATAGGATCGTAACCCCTTTTACGACAAAATCCTGGGGAATACTCTCCCCATACTACTTAGGAATCCCTAATGGTTGAAGAAACCCCTACTGGTTTCGGATGGTCTACCAATTTTACAATAGACAAATTACCCATTGCAAAAATGAATTTCATCATATTCCTCTTCATCAAATCCCATCACCACTGTCATTTATGATATGATACATCTTATATTCTCTTAAAGATACCTCTAACTGTGATCCATGTGACTTTGCCTCATCGCGTGTCACAGGTCCTTCCCCCGCTCTAATAATCGGTTTCTCGTGAAACGTAAGCCTCTAACAAATCTTATGGAATAAACTTCAACTTCCCGGGCTAAATATTGTCTAATTCACATGACATTCACAATCTACTACCTAATTTAATACCATTATGGTGAGCATACAATCAAGTCCTAATATCTCCACTTCTATCTTCATTTGCCTTATCCCATACATTCTGAATGAAAACAAAGTCAAGATTCAATTAGCTAGGGTGCCTATACACCCCATGCCTTGCACATTTTTGCACCAATAAAATATATTCTCACATTATAGTGGAATTATACACTCTCGATTACTCTCTTATATGTACAATTACTACGGTACGAATCACATGTACTATCATCCAAACTTCTCTTCGACTCTCGAAATTCATTAGTTTCATGCGTGGGATGTCTCGCAAAGTGAAATCCAAACAAGGAACCCCCCAATACACTACTACCTAACATTATCGGTCGTCGAGATCTGAAAGTCCCCTAGTCCATAACATGTACCTTCCCACAATCTCCGCATGTTGACATAAAAGTCTACTTATGTTTGTAAAAATATCATGAAACGTGGTACTATCACTATCCTGAGTTTCGGTGCTATATATAACAAGTTATATTTCGCTGCTTGATAAAGGACATAATGCATTCTGAGTCACATCAGTATTTAAATACCTACGCACCGGGAGCCCATCTAACGAGAAAAAAAACTCACTGAAGTCTACGATATCATGGAGTTTTCATATATATATATATATATATATATATGTAGGCCCAACTCTATTTCAGGTGGCACTTCACAAAAGTAATTTTACTCATCGGGAGTATCAAGCACGATATTCTTATAGTTTAATCTACTATCATTTAAACATTTGGTAATTATCACTACACACTACCATAATAAGCTCTGTCTTGCTAAACTCAATGCAATTGTAAATTATAGCTATAAATATGCCTTTAGGGCCCACCCGAATCACTCACGGGCAACATCAGAAAGTCCCATTACCTATAGTAAATATGCTTGTAACCAGACTGTTAAAACTAACGTACCCCCTAAAATCGATTCACACGCGAACTTTAGTGTTAATAATTCATATATGTATTGTGATACACTCATGTCACTTTACCTAATATTTTTCTCACGAGGATGAAGCAAAACTTCATTAGTCTCTCCTGGTCATAAGATCCCAATACATAGTTGCCAATACAACCATGAGTATCCGTAATTTTAATACATCTAGTATTTTACTCCATAGTTGCCTCCTCCTTGCTGTGGGAAAATTTATCATGTTCTGTGGTTTACACAACCATCATTGAAACATTAACCTAAATCTCTAGACCTCAATTATGGCCTTACTGGCCACTCTATTTCATCATAGGCCCCATTGACCTTGAAGAACGGTATGCTGCTATTACTGAAGACCCCGTTGGTCCTACATGAATCCACTACTCATGGGTTGTAACTCCTTGAGCTTAATTCTCTTGACCCAATTCCCCTTCTGATAATATCATTCCTTCAGTTGTTATGCCTAATTGAAATGGTTTACTATCCTCAAATCTTATCGATTGTACTTCTCATCGTGGACACATTCAACATTGATAGTCCCACTCTCTATACATAGGGAAACTTCTCGAGACATTTCATCTCAGTGGTCCCACTGACCATTTTAGAATGTCGTTCCCTCAGACTGGCATTCTTATCTCCCAATTATTCTCCCGTTGTTCCTTTAGCTTATGCGGGCCTTTCGAAACTGTAGTTGGCCTCTACAACCCTGATTGACTTCATCTTCACTTTGTAGGAAATTAACCAATTGAAATTATCTAAGTGAATTCCATATTGGGCATACTCTCATGTGGTGTTTCACTAACACCATTAAGTTTGGTTTTACTTTTCGGCCAAATTCTCTAGCCCTCCAGGCTCACTTCTTTTGGAAGTGCTGAAGTAACTTGCAAATGTATAACCTTGATGACATCAGCATCAGTCATTCTAGCTGGATTTATCATCCAACATCATATTCTACACATGATCCCCATTTTCCAGGTACGAAATTAATTACGCAATTCAACCTATCTCTCACGATCGGTCTCTAGCCTACCCATTGTGCTAAGTTTCAAAATTTCCCTTGCATCTCTGTCATAACATCGAATGGAAGACCTCATGGTCGAATCCTACCCAAATTTTCATTTTAAATTTCAACATGCCTCTTTATACGTGGTGATTGACTCTAATCACTTTATGTCGCTTTTAAGAGCTACAAATTAACTCAAATTTTAATTACGAGTGTTGCTGCACTCACTTGACATAATTTCCTACAAACTTTCTACTTCCAATGGCCTATTACACTTTCTTTCTCCCTTCTCCGCATCTTCACCGATTCTTTTCAAAAATCTTTCTGATTTCTCCCTCGTCGACTATGTTAGGTGGTCCTGAAATCGCTCCACTATTACCTACGACTGTGTCTGGGGAACGCTTTTGTTCCCGAGTGATGATTCCATTATCACTTTCTCATCTAATGCTCATGGTGACTTTTGTCACGTCCACCATTCCCAAATTACTCTATGTCTTCTGTGGGGTTTCTTATCCTGTAATCCTTCTTACGTCACTCGTTGGTCGTCCTATAATTTTTAGTTCTCGAAGCACACACGATTTTGTATAATGAGTCACATTCATAATTCATAGCAGGAGAACGTAAGTCGTATGCCTAAGGGAATAAAACAATCCTATAGTGAGCTCTACATTAAAGAACGCTATGTTGAAACGTGAAAAGCCATACAGATCCTAAGGACACTAGAACCTGATGCTCTGATACCACCTGTGACACCCCGCCTAATTAAATATCGGGTGATAAGTCCTTTATTAAATTGAAAAAAGTGTCCGGTTGGTTCATTCTTAGCATCACTGTCGAAATAATTTTCATTATTAATCACCTAATCATTAATTAAGCTAAGTGTCAAAACATTTTCCCAAATTAATTATACCTAATTAATCCATATTAAATTCCATGCTTTAATATATAAGACAATTCCTTTCCACAAGAATAAGTACTAAACATGAATCAAATACTGAAATAAATTAGACTGGATAAAATATTCCAGTTCAAAGTCTAAAACCAAAGTATCATAATACTCAATCCAACAGTAAGGAAATGGTAAAAAAAATAAAATCCCTGAAACAGTTAATCTGGAAGCGGGCGACACATGCCCTAAATAAAATATCTGAACTGGGAATAAAATGAAGAGAGCAACGTCTAATATCAATAACCTACAGCCTCCACAATAGCTGTAGGTCGTTGAATGATCCACATATCTAAGTCTGGCGGTGACCCTGTGGCTGGATACCTAGTATAATATATATATATATATATATATATATATATATATATATATATATATATATATATATATATATATATATATATATATATATATATATATATATAGAAAAAGAGAAGAGAAATAACATAAAACGGGTCAGAGCCCGATTTGTAAAAATATTTGTTGTAGCAAGTGTTTAAACTACAAAGATGCAATTATTATGTACATGTTAGTTTCGAACTGTCACTTGAGATTCTCACCACTCCACTAATGTGCACACAGAGCGTACGTGTACCCCAAACCTAGTCGTCTATAATATTCCCAACTAGTTTACTGACATGAACTCCTAAATATATCTCAATGGAGTACCCCGCATCGCCCATACAGTACGCTAATAATATTCTTTTATGCCAGTTACCCTTTTTATATTCACTATTTTGATAGTAAGTCTTTTATCCTCTGGATTTACTTTACTTATCCATATTTATCCATTTTCTAATTTCACAAATTAGAATAATTCATCCTTAAGTATATATATATATATATATATATATATATATATAACATGCACACCTTGGTTAGGACCACTTGACGCAATGCATACTCTGCTATCGTGTCCCGGTGCATCACTTACTGCATAAAGGATAATTTGTTCGGCATCTCTCACGAACCATAAATCTCATAACAAAAATATTGGAGGCGAGCATACTTACCAGCTAAATGGGTCACGTACATACCTACGCTCCCATTCAACCATCGAAACTATCCTACGTAACAGATATCACGTATCGAAGTTCATATGATCTGGGTATAATTCAATATCCCCCCATCGGGTCACCCACGATAAGACTGTCCAATGCACGAAACCTGCGCCCGATAGAAAGCAACGTAGGTATGCTATACACATAATAAATCAACACGTAGGGATACACTCAGCCTAATATAATCTTTAGGTATTCACATATTTAAGTATCATGTCTTATTCACAGTATTACTTTCACTTAATACTCTGGACGTGTTAATAATTATGATTATGATCCCCCTCCTAATTTTCTAAGTGTCATTCATTCCACTTATGCCCAAGTCATAAATCACACTTGTCATAATATAACACCACTTCAAACCTCAGTTTACTACATTAGGATTCCAACATTATAAGTCCCGAAAGGTGTGTTAAGGGTCCACAAATAAATTCTTGAAAATTTTACAAGGCGGTTCGGACCCACTAGGAAAGAGATTCGGACCCTTTTAAAAAACAAGCGATCCAAACCATTTTAAATAAAAAAATTCGGACCTTTTTCTGAAAAACGGTCCGGACCGCAACCCTTTTCGATGCAGATTAACCCATAAACGTTCTCTTCACCAATTCAACCACTGTAACCTCTATGAATCATTCCCCAAACACCGATCGATCATACTAAATCAATTTCCTAGCATGTATGTATGATTTCCACTAATATAACATTATTAATTCATTTCTAATCATCAATGTAATCTGGAATCCCCAATTAATTTAATAAAACCCTAGTTCTTCCAATTATCGTCCAAGAACACAAATTTCCAGATTTGTTTATCACATAAAATCATTTATACGTGATTTTTAATCTACATACATAAATGGTTCAACCTAAATTAATCTCATATTCAATTCATGTATATCAAATCTCAAATTTCCATCACTTTTATTAACAATACATAGGTGTTTCATTCGTATACTAACATGAATATAAGTATTGCTAAAGGAAATAAAGTAATAAATACTTGCCTCAAATTTGAATGTCTGATCCGCTGGTAATGTTGGTATCGATGCGTTCCTCACTTTTCGATCTACACAATGGTGGCAGTGGTTGTGCAAGGTGGTGCTAATTGGACTTCCTCCTTTGGGATTTTCTCTCCCTCACCCTCTGTGGTTCTCTCTTGATTTCTGTATATCTTAACCATAATGAAACTCCCATAACTGATATAATAATTATATAATTTTCTTCCATTTTAATTCCCCAAAAATCCAAATGACAAAACTACCCCTACGGGGTACCGGTTAGGCCTAAAATTACCTCGGAGTTCAAATAAAATGTTCGGGTAGAGTTTTTCGACTATCTTGACCCTTCCAGACTCAATGGAGCACTCTAAATGACTGTACGAGATATTTAAAAATAAATTATCTTTTTATTCCCTTCAATTAGTTCCGACACGGCTTACACGCGCGTCCTGGCTTAAAAATACCAAACTGTCATATTTCACAATCCGACAATTTATAAAATTTCGTAATTCCATATTACATATCCACACAGTAATATTCAATAATTATTATTAATGAGTATTAACCCTTAGCACACTAGTGAATAATTATTTTAATCCGGATTAATTAACAAAATATTTCTCACATTTTTAATTAATTAATCCAATAATAATAATAATCAATCCCATAATTATTTAAATCATAAATATATGGGGTGTTACAGGCCCTTTGCTGCCCAGGTACTTTTCGTGTCCTATTTATGTCCCAGGGAGTAGGTTAACATAGAGGGGGCCACGACCTATCTAATCCTAGACAATAGTTCTACACCTAAGACTTCTATAATTAAGGTACTTGTACTGGGCATATCGATAAGCCCCAAAGCCTTGATGCCAAGAGGTTGCGAGTTGGGGTTGCGACTGTGTTCTATGACCATTATTGCGATGTCATTGTTTGTGGTCTCAGTAGTTCTTTTTTTCTTGGGATGCGGAGGGATGCCATGGCCAACAATTTATCAGGCTTCACCTTTCCACGCCCTGTTATATAAATGAAGGAATGATGTGGCTTTTTTACCTTTTTGGCAAACTTGAGAGAAAATCAAGAGGCAATTTTAGATAGCTTTGTTTCCCAGTTCCTAGTGTGGGTATCATGAGGTGGTGCAAGGCGATTCTATGAAGATTTTTATCCAGTGTCCATTTCCAGGTTGGTTTTTCAGTTTTTCAACCTCAATCAATGCTTTACTCCATACAATTTCTATTTAGAACAATTTGTGTTGTAAATTCAAAACTTTATGCCTTATGCATATTGAATTCATGCTTGAACATTTTAATCCCACATGAAAATTTGTTTGGAAACTCTTCACTTGAACTGTCTGTATTTCATGCTTCACTTTCTGTGTCTTGGTTGGAATTTTATTTGCCTTCGTAGAAATTTGGCAAATTTGGTAATTTTTATGTTTTCTTGGGTTTAATTGATGTGTTTGGCACACATTTCTCGGTTAGGAATGATAATATTTGGTCTATTTGAGTTTCTTGGATTGAATCTTTGCTTAGCCCCCATTTTGGATTTAATTTTTGGACAAGAACACTAAGAACATGTTCATGGTGTTCTTGGCCAAAACCCTAGGGTTTTGGCTTTTGATCCTTGAAAGTTTGGAATCCAATTTATTTACTTGTGTATCCCTCGTTCAAAGACTGGTAATGGATCTGCACTAACTTACTATGGCCTCCTTTTTATCCTTGGTTGTCTAAATTCCCCCTGGTTGCAGCCTCTTAGTTGGTTTGAACTGACTGCCTGTAGTCTTTCTTTTAACTATTCCTGGATCAAGGTTCCCTTTAGCTGAAGTATATTAGGATCTTTAAGTTAGATGGTTGCAGCCTCTGTCTTGAACTTAATTCTTTTTGTTTACCTTTGTTCAAATTTTGCTTTACTCTCGTGGCTATAGATTTGACCCTTTTCCTTCAAATTCCTTATCATTTTTCTATATATATACTGTCGCGACCTTGACAATGGCCTTTTGATCATAATGGTTGTAGCATCTAACTACGGAGCCCTTATACTTTTACAGGTCCCTTATCGCGGACTTACGTATTAGAACACTTGGGAGTACTTGGAGGATTTTTGGAAGAGACACTTTGGTGTTCCTCCTCCAGCAGTGCTTTAGATAAAGCCTTTGAAAACAAGTGGGGCTTATAGACTCAAGGGCTGTCCGAATTGAATGAAGATTGATTTTGATTCTACAGATTCTTCCAATTGGAGGGATCCCATCGAGGTTGCGGATGAGATAAAGGAAGATAATCACTCCAGTAACCATCCTCCCATCGAAGGCAATGTTTTGGCAGAGACCAACATGTTAGTAGTAGCTACAAAGGCAGAGATTGAAAAAAAACCGTGGCACTTCACCATGCTTGCATTATGAATGTGGAATGGTTGACTGTCTTATTTGAGGATTGCAAGTTCCCCAAAGGAACAATATGCACACTACCCTCTATGGAACAGAGGTCATGCTCTACAGTCCCTAATAATGGGGTCTGCTTCCCCCTTCATGCCTTTATCTTAGGGGTGCGGCTGCCAGTCCCAGTTCCAGTTAGAAAAATTTTAAGTGTCATGAATTTGGCCCCAACCCAACTAGTTCCACAATATTGGAGGGAAATTCTTACTTCCTTGGTCATCTAGAACAAGCACTAATAGAAGGACATAACGGTCATGGAGTTCTGTAAATTCTATAAGCCCAAAGAGAATTATGTGGATAACCCATGGTATTACTACTTCGGTCTGCTGCATGGTCATAGGTATCTGCTGATAAGAAACTTTTGAGTGTAAAAAACTAGAAGGTTAAATTCTTTTTCATTTAAGGGAACAACTAGGAGATCCATCAAGAAGATAATGAATTAGAAAGGGGGGTTCAGGGTGCTGCGGAAGTGGGGTTGCCCACCTAACACTACACTAAAATGGTCAAATTGACACCCTTCAACCGTCCAGCCTTGTCACGGTCATTGACGGTGACAAAAAAACACGCATTTTTTTATCACAGTCAATGACCGTGACAAATCTTATTGACTTGTCACGGTCATTGACCATGACATGTCCGTGACAATTCTATCAGTAAAAAACCCTTCCCTCTTTCTTTTCCCACCGATTTATATTCCCTTCATTTATCTCTCTCTCTCTCTCTCTCTAAGCGACTGCACTCTCTCTCTATGATTTTGGTACGTTTTCTCTCTCTATTTCTCTTCCATTTCTGTATATGTGTGTATATATGTGCATGTGTGTATATGTGTATGTAAATGTGCATGTGTGTGTGTGTGTGGTGTATATATACATGTGCGTGTGGGAGGGGAGGGGGCAGGGCTGGGGGGAGGAGGTGTGTATATATATATATATATATATATATATGTGTGTGTGTGTGTATGTGTGTGTGTGTGTGTGTGTGTGTATACGCGCGTGTGTGTGTGTGTGTGTTCTTGTGTGTGTGGTGGGGGGGGAAGGGGGTGGGGCGGGGGGAAATGGGGCGGGGGGAAATGGGGCGGGGGGTGGGGCATGTTTATTTTTCTCAATTAAATTTTTATTTGTTTATTAGATATTGCCCCTCATATGCAAGTAGTGCCCCTTGTAAAAGAATTGATTGATTAAATATTGATTGGTTGTTAATTTTTTTAGTAAATTAATAATTATAGCCCCTTTCATATGCAAGTAAGATTGCCACTCATTGTAAATTAGTAAATTAATAATTGTATACTTTAATTGTTAGTTTAATTGATGAAAAGAATTAATTGAGTAGATGAATTAGAAGGAGTGTGGGATACACATTTATTGTTTCTATTGCAGTTGGACTATAGTGGATCGATGTTCGGTTGGTTAATTTTAGAAGTGGCATGACCACTGGATTATTGTCAATATGAGGGTGGGATTTTTCAATTTTTTTAAAAATTACTTTGTATTACGAATAAAATATATATATATATATATATATATATATATATATATATATATATTGTGTGATAATTAAATGAGACATACTTGAAATTACATATACTGTGCATAGATACTAGCCTTCTAGTTCTTATGCGTACGCATTCAATAGCCTTTAGACCCGCTCGGTAGTCATTACCCCTATAATGAGATCTCTCGAATTGTCCCGTTTGGACAGTTTGGGACGACATAATTTATGTATAATAATATTCTTAGTGGCTTAAAGTAGTTACTTTTGGAGGAATTTTTGCAGTCGTATCCTAATGTTCTCTGGGTACATACTAGATTGAAAAGTGTGACTGTTATTTCAATTGATCAATTGAAATTACACTCACACTTGCCAATCTACGTCGTGTACTTAGAGAACTATGGGGATATGCTGTCGAATTTTTCTCAAATCATAACAATGTGCATGAGCTATTAAGTATATTACAGAAATATACGGTCTGGAATGGGATAGGACCACTCACCCTTTAGTGGTCTTGAATGTCGAATTTAATAATTGAATGTAAATAATACATAATTAAATGAAACATACTATAAATATAAGTTTTGTTTATACTATTCCATGAATATACGCTTCTTACCTTTAATAGGTGATTAGTTGTGGTAGCTGTGATGGGATATCCTAAATACGAAGAGTGGATGGGTGAGACAAATAGAATGGGGGATGTGTTTCGCAGATATGCTAATGAATTTGTGAAATACTCAAAAAGATGTCATAATGATGAATAGTTTTTGTGTCCGTGTGCTAGGTATAAGAATGGTAAGGTGTTTGAGTGAAAAACAGTTGAACTACATTTGTTAAGATGGGGTATGCAAGATATTTATCGATTTTGGAGTTTTCCCAGTGAATTGAAAGTTCCTTTTGTACCTGAACAACCTTCATAATAACCTTCAACAAGTAGGATATATGTAGAAGGGGATGACGTAGATCATAATATGTTAGAGGATTTAGTTGATGATGCGTGTGGAGTTTATGAAGTGGAGGAGAATGTAGTTACTGATGATGCACAAGGTTTAGGTGCTCGTGAAGATATCACGATAAACCTTGATGATGACTACTAAAGTTTAAAATTTAAGGAGACCCAACAATTATACTTTGGCTGTGAGAAACATCAAACAACTATACATGCCATGGTTAGTTTGCACAGTTTGAGGATACAATACGGTTTATCGGGCAATAGCGTGACAAGAATTTTGAATTGGGTGAAGGGCTTACTATCCGTGGAGAATACACTTCCAAATAGCTATCATGTTATGAAGATCAGTTTGAAAGGTTTGGGAATGAAGTATAAATCGATTCATGCTTGTGTGTATGATTGCATACTATACCGAAAGGAGTATGAAAATCTCGATCGTTGTCTTGTATGCGATGAACCTAGATTTGTCCAATATATTGGCAAGGAAGGCACAAGCTCAAAAGTGCCTCAAAAAGTGTTGAAATATTTTCATGTTGGGCCTAGATTAAAGTGATTTTTCCCAGTACCATGGATGGCGGAGGCAATGACTTGGCATGATAGGGCAGAAGTAGGGGTAATCTCATGCATCATCCTATTGATTCTACAGCTTGGGGGACGACGAATTATGAGTATTCCGATTTTGCTCGAGAACATCGCAACATTCGTTTGGCTATATCAACAGATGGTCTTAATCCATTTGGAAATCTAAGCACCAATCAGACTATATGGCCAGTGATCCTAGCCCCACTCAACCTCCCTCCTTCACAGTATATGAGACCTGAATTTTCGATGCAATCTTTATTAATACCTGGGCAAAAGGCATTAAGTGCTGACATCGACGTCTACCTGGTTCCTTTGGTAGAAGAATTAAATGAGTTGTGGGAAGACGATGTGCAATTATTTGACTCTTTTAGAAAAGAAGAGTTTACGCTGAAAGCTATGTTGATGTGGGCAATTCATGACTTTCCAACTTATGGGACATTATCCGGTTGTGTAGTACATGGTTATTTGGGGTGTCCTATTTGTGGAAAGGATAGTGAATCTCTTCGTCTCTATGCTAGCTCAAAACATATATACCATTGCCATAGGAAGTTTTTACCCCCAGCTCATTGTTTCAGATTTGAGAAAGGTTCTAATTTTTTATCGGGCGGGGTTGAACATAGTCTACTGCAAAGTTAACTTTCAGGTTTAAAAATTGAAAGAAAATCTTCTGAATATGTCCCTAATATGCCAGGTAAGAATCCCAAATTTAAGAATGTCAAGCATAAGAAGACCCTAACTAGGAATGAAATTGAGACAAAAAAGGCATGGTCTAGGAGGTCAATTTTATTGGACTTTCCTTATTGGAAGAATAACCTGGTGCGCCATGTATTGGATGTGATGCATGCAAAGAAGAACCTCGTTGAACATATTTTTGGCACTTGCTTTGGGAGGAATCATTCGAAGGATGGAGAAAATGCACGAAAAGACCTTAAATCGTTGAAACTTAAGCCATAACTATGGTTGAAAGAAGATGGTAGGGGAAGGACAATAATTCCCCTTGGTGCATTTACTTTGACGAGTAGGGAAAGGAAGGTACTTTCAGACACAATATATAATTTGAAGGGTCCATCTAATTTTTTGTCCAACTTACAAAGGATTGTGAATTATGTTACTCATGATTTACATAAGTGTAAGTCCCACGATTGGCATGTGATCATGCAATTGGTTCCTCTATTGTTTAAGCATTGTTTCTCCAAGCATAAGGATTTGTGGAGGGCTATTATGAAAATTCGTAGTACCTTCTCACTTTTGTGTGAGAAGGTAGTCAAGCGACAACACAGAGTGGCCGCAAAATTGGCGATGACTGAAGCGATTTATGTGTTGGAGAACACAAACTTTCACCCATCATTCTTTGACATAAGTGTTCACTTGTTGGTACACTTACGAGACGAGGCACTTCTTTGTGTTCCAGTTAGATATCGGTGGATGTATTCGTTTGAAAGATTGATGAAAGTTTTTAAAGATTACGTCAAGAATATGCGATACATTGCAGGATCAATTAAAGAGGAATACATCACCGTGGAGTCATCAATCTATAGTCGGGAATATATGCCTGACTCGACCAACGTTGATGACACTAACGAGTTCTTCAATGATGGTGGTCTTATGATGGAAAAACAAGTGAAATTAACGAGTTTGCAACATGAACAAGTAGCTCGTTATCTATTTGACACAGATGAAGATGTCGAAGAATGGAAAAAGTAATTTTAAATTATTTTAAGTTTTACACTATTTTAGAATATTTTAGATTATTTTATTCATGATTAATTTTGTAATATGCAGAAAATATGAAGCCTTTGAGAACAATAAAAGACGAAGATAATGGTACAATCAGACATCGAATTTAGGTTGTGGTTGTCATAAGAGGTAATTATAATGAAAATGGACATTATATAACGATACACTACACTCAAACTTTACAACTAACCTAATTAATTTATGTATATTCTCATCTCTTAAAGACCGGTAATGCAACATCAAGGCTTGCTCGTCTAGCCACCGGACCCTTGTTCATGGCACAAGAGTACAAAAAGTATCAATTGAACAGTTACGTATTCGATGCAAAAGTGTATGAGCAAATTACAAATGTACAGAACTCGGGCATTACATAAAAGGCTCTTACTTTCTTTCGGGCGAGCGTAAAAGATAAAAACCTCATTGAAGCTGAAATGAATTACTTTGGTGTAATTCAAAATATATTTGAATTGGATTATATAAGCTTCAAAGAGGTTGTATTTTACTATGACTGGGTAAGAGTTGCGGATAAAAATGATTGTGAAGTTGATCCTAGAACGAATTTGATCATGGTTCACTTGTCTAGGTTGAAGAGCAACGACCACGTGAGCGATGAGCCATTTGTTTGTCAATTTCAAAAGGTCAACCAAGTGTTTTACTCAGAGTATATCAACAATGAGTCGTGGTCAATTGTCCTACATGCGCCAAAGCGTCTAAATAGTAGTGTGGATGACTTGGCTGCTCCTACCGAATATCAATCCATTTTTTATGATAACCCGAATTTGAAACAAATTTTCAATTTATAATAAATATTCCAATTTGTACTTTATCAATCCATTTTTAATGCTTTTAATTGATTTTCACTTTATCATTTTCACTCTTTTTATCTTTCTCTCTTTCCTTTGTATATGTATGTGTGTGTGTTGGGGGGGGGGGGGGGGTCAATGTGTGTGTAGTGTGCGTGTGTGTGGGCAGTAGGGGTGGGGGTGGGGATGTTTCAAACTTTTAGTAATTGTACATATTATGAGTTAGATGCTGTTGTTTTGGAATTCCGAATTGAGGTGTTAAATAGTAATAATTCATTTGGATTTGTAGTAATTGTACATATTTGCATGTCTTCTTCTAATTCATTTGGATTTGTACTAATAACAATGTTTTTTTACAGAAAATGTCTCCTTCAGGTCTTAAGGAGAGGATGATGATGCTGATTATGATGATGTCGTTGAGGCTCGGTGGTAACGGAGGCGATGAGGGCTCCTCGGCCCCTAGGCTCCCCAAATGGGATAAATTAGGGATGGCCGTCGAGAACAAGTTGGGCTATTAGCAAGATCCCTCGATCCGGTAAAGACGATCATCAGCCCAGGGTACACTAGCTGGAGGGAGGTGCCAAATGAGGTCAAGTTAGCTATTTGGGTGGCACTGCAGGTAATGTATTTATATTTATATTTATATGAATATTTCAATTTCAATTTCAATTTCATTTAATATTTATATTTAGATTTAGATTTATTCGCAACTAACATTGTATTTGTTGGATAGGAACAAATCAGCCTGGACCCAAAACTACGCGATTTAGTCTTGGAGTAGTTGAAGGAGTAACACAAGATGTGGAAGAAAAATATGCGGACCCGGTACTTTGGGAAGACCCGAGACTCTGTTATCTGAATGCGATCCCGACGAAGGAGCCGATCTCATTGGTACAATGACAAAAGTTCATTGACAATGAGATCGGGGAGAGACAATAGGCATCTCGCCAATCGGGGAGGGAAAATTGAGGGAAAAAGACGGACGTGCACTACTCCGTCCGGACGTCTTACGCCGAGGTGGATCATAGGATGATGCTAAGATTTAATTTTTCTATAATTACAGAAATATATTATTCTGCATTATTTTACTTTGCTGGGACGATACTAATTTTGCATTATTTTATTTCAGGGGAGGGGAGTGGCCCTGGGGGTATACCACATAGGATCGATACTTATGTAGCTATTCAGATGATGAAGGGGAAGGATAAGGAGGTGTCCCCGATTGTCGCGTCCATGATTGTACGTAATCCAACAGTCTACTTATTGTCAATTACGTTATAATTTTTTTATTTACTTATTTAAATAATCATGTGCTTTTTGTCATTTTGGACAAAGTTTAAGGAAGTGCATGAGTCGTAGTCTGAAGCCGACAAGGTATCTTTATCCACAGACGCAATCATCCAAGTTCTTGGCACTGATCGCAAGGAGAGGACAAGGGGGTGAACTCGCGGGTGACCAAATCTAGGATCATCGGATTGGAGACGAGTAACACCGAGTTGGCTCAAATGGTGGATTCGCATGATGCAAAGCTGTCCTGTTTGGAGGCGACGGTCTAAGATATGTTCTCATTCATGAAGCGTTCATTGGGCGAAAACTTTAAGGGTAAAGGGAAGGAGAAGGTGGTGGAGGAGGAGGCGCAGGAGGACGAGGATGTGGACTTCGTTACTTCATCAGTGACACGTACGGACTCTGATGATCTAGTCCCCTATTTGGATCCCTTCGACCGACCGATGCCGACAGTTTGGTCGAGCGTGTTTATACAAGACATATTTGATGGCTAGCGGATAGGGTGGGGGTTGAGGGACCAGAATACCATCGAGGGTATGCCAGTTCATGGACGTGTGCTTCAAGACATCGAGGCTAAGGTGCTCGTAACGCATGTGATACTCGGGAAGGAGAACTCCCCATTGTGATTGCGTGAACAATGCGGCATAATGAATATACAAGGGTGTATGAATTCGTATATCATGTGGCCTCTCCACCTCCTCAAACCTACCCGAGACATATAGTGACATTATTTGAATTGAATTGATTTAAGTTATTACATTTGAATTATATTGTGATGAATATTGATTTGAATGCATATTTTCATTATCTCTATTTTATTTAGATATATGATGTTTCAACAGGAACAATGTTGCTATAACAGGTACAAATATACTGTTGGGCAGTGGTAGTGGCCATACTGCCCAACATATTTTTTTTCAATTCTGCCTAGAATTATCATGATCAATGACCGTAACAATTTTAAAAAAATAGGTCACTGAATTGTCACGGTTATTAACTGTGACTAAGCTTGTCATGGTAGTTGACTGTGACATGACCGTGACAATTGTAATGAACTTATCACGGTCATTGACCGTGACAAGTCTGTGACAACAAACGTTGTCACCCCCAGACTTGTCACGGTCATTGACCTTGATAAGTTGCACTTGTCACGGTCAATGATCGTGACAATTCGACAGATTTGGTGTAGTGTAAAGAAAGTATAACTTCTTTCGTGTCCTTTATATTTTACTTTACTTTATTTTATGTAGCTTCTTTTATGATAATTTTCGTGGCCTTTATTAATGCCTTATGAACACTTTTTAGAGGCCTGAAACTTTCTAGTAGGCAGATGAAGTGGATTGAGTCTGCAGTATTTTTAGACGATGAGCAAAAAAAGATTTCCTTGCATAGTTACTTCGTGGAAGTTATTTAAAAGAGGATACTTCCCAACCCATAAATCACCAATTATGACCACATAAGCTAACTTCCTTTTCTTCAAAGTATTATTGTGGGGTTGACTATTACTTTGGAACTGACACTTATTTTTTCAAGTGGTGCCTCAAAAGAGATTGACAGAGAGCTCCTCATGGCTCAGATCAATAATATAGATGATAATTTTCAAGGCCTCAATTGGTCCCCCAAAAAATAAGGGGAGGAAGAGGAAGATGGAACCCAAAGAGACTTCCCTTATAACTGAGAAAGAAACTACTCCAACAAAAAGGAGACAAATGTTGTTGAGGGTGCCACAAACCACCAAGTTACTTTGGACCCTGAAATTGATGATGACATTGGGGCGCAACTGTACGTGAAAATACTAATGTCCTATTCTGGTGGCGATATTCATAGGGGTTTCATCCCCATTCACATTTCCAATATTGGGTCGCCTCTGCGGACCGTTGTGGATGTTAATGCCAGCCTGCCAACTCCTCGGAGTTGGGCAAAGAGTTTAGTGGAGGGTTATCTTAGTCCTAAATGGAAGAAACCCGACCCTAAATCTCCTTAGTAAATAACTTCCACAATCATCATGAGGATGAGGTAGGCCATAGAGACATCTGAAGTTAATCGTCTAGTGGATGAGGATGCGGAAGACCTCGAGGAGTACACCCTGCATGACCTACTGAGGGTAAAATTATAATTCTTTCCTTTCTGCAATCATTTTTACACACTTTGATAGTGATATTAATAAATAATTTTTAGGTTGTTGAGTCTTCTATAGCCCAGCGGGTCAAATTTGAGAAATTCTATGCTCTGAATAAGGTCACAGAGTCCAGTCATCAAGCCCAATTAGAAAGTGCCAAGTCTACCTCCTTTGAGTTTCGTAAAATTTCTTCAGTTGCGGCCCTCTAGGCATACAAGATGAACATGGATGCCAAGGTTGATGAATAAGTCAAGGCCAAAAATGAGTCAAAATAAAATTTTGCTTAGGCCGCAGAGTCATTAAAAGATGCTGAGGCTATAGCTGTAGAGGCTGCGAGACCGGCCACGGACATGCAAATGAATATTATCGCTAGAGAGGCCAGTAACCAACAAGCCATGCCATATCCTTAAATAATACAGATGAGGATTATTCCACATCTTTGAAGAAGGTTGCTAAAGATGCTTTGGCCTCATTCAAGACCTTTATAGATTTCTACCTTATTAACAACAAGGCTTAACTTTACTGCTTTCAGGAGCTAAAGCACCGGGTCGAAAAAAAACTTTCCTGAATCCAAAGACAAAATATTCGCCTGGAAGCTCAGTAACCATGAGCATCTAGAGTGTGTGGTCGAGCTAAAGTCTACGAAACAGTTGGCTAAGAAATGACTTGAGGAGGCTTCCATTGATGATGAGGAGGAGACAGAGATTGCGGCCGATGATGCTGATGATGATGAAGATGAGGATGTGACATCATAATTATACTCTTTTTTCAAGATTCTACTTGTATTTGCCAAGTAATTCTGTAGTCTTGAACATTTTAACATTTTTTATTTTGATGATTTTATAATCTGTAAATCCTTATGGGCCCACCGTGGCTATGAACATTGTAAATTTTTTAAAATGTAATTATATCCCTCTACTGTCTTCATCATTGTGATTGCCCTTATCTGAATGAACATGTTTCCTCATCATCCATAATCCTGAACAGATTGTGACCTTTTTTTTACTTGAATGCATGAACATAATAGCTTTAGGCATAGGTTGTAACTTCAAAAATGAATTTCATAGCATTTCAAGACAGGTCGCGGCAATGTAGACTTCGGATGGAAATTGGCTCTGACCGAGAGGCTGCGACCATACACTTAAGATATTTCAAGTCTTCTTCCTTCAATCTGTAGATGCATGCGATGGTAATTAATGAGAAAAGTGGGTATTAAATTACCAATTTTTAGACATTATAACTAGGTTAGTCACTTTTAGAATTCTTGCTGCAGTGATGTCGGAGTGCCATGGTCCATTTGTAACTGATTTCCCTGCCGCGAACAGTTACGCTCCTGACCCACCATTGTTGTCTCACTTCAATTTCTTTCATAAAGTTGGATCTATTCTTATTTGGGGGTACTTTCAAGCCTTCTTAGGCTGACTTTGTTATCAAACTATCCATATCTATATATGGGTGATTCGTATCACATATTGCATATTTTTGCCCGTTAACTTTATGCATTCTAACGCTTTTACGGTCCTTAATGCCTATATTTATGCTCATTAACCAGACAACCTTGGATTTGGATATATACATGTTTTGCAGGGGTTATTTGTGCTTTTGTAGGTATTGGAATGCTAAAAGTGAGGATCCGTTGCATTTTGCAGAAGTTCCATCATCAGACGCTACTTCATGGGCATTTTAGTCAATTCATATTTCCCTTTAGGCTCATGGAAATTGCACGAATGCATAGTTCATTGAGTTAGCATCGCGTGGCCACAAACGGTGCATCGTTTGGGGTTCGAACGAAGAAGATATGCCATTTTTCCGTAATCAACCTTTTCTTCCATATGATGACCAAAGCAGGCCAAGAAACAGAGTACCAGTCGATCGCGTCCAGGGGATCGGTCGACCGCGGTTTGAATTTTTGTCATGGGAAGGAGACAGTGCACTTTTGCCTAAGGGATCGGTCGACCGGTCCCCTGGACGTGGTTGATCGGTAATGCCATATATTTTGTGTTCTTTCCTTTCTCTTTCCTTTTTCCTTTACTTTTTGCCACTTACTATAAATACCCATTTTTGTTGTAAATATCAGAGATACTAGTTTAGGGTAGTTTTTAGAGAGTTGTAGGTTAGGATTTGGGTTTTTGGTTAGTTCTTCTTTGATTCTCTTTGGTTTGACACCCCATTTTGATTGTAAGTTATACTATTCATCTCCCCTACGATTTAATATAGTTGTATTTCTTCATCTCATGATTTGTAGTGTAATTTACAAGCTTTCTAATTTAGGTTTACATGCTTTAATTCATTGCTTTCTAGTGTAGTTTTATCACGTTTATTTATCGCGTTCATTTATCGCGTTTTTACGATGCTTTCATTTATCACGTTTATTTGAACTCACTCGAGTTGACGCGTTGCTTGGCTTTGGTGATGGTGTTTACGGGATTATTTCGGGTGCATTGTCCTAGTTATTGCTCCTAGGATATTTGATGGGGCATATCATGTATGTTCCGTGCTTACGACCTTTCGTTCGCAATTTTCAGGATATTTGATGATGCCAAAATCATACTAGGCTTTTATGCGGATTTAGGGGCGTGACAACCCTTGGTTCAATTAACTGTCGAAACGAGACGCATTTTAAATAACCGGTCGACCCATGTATCCATTTTATACAAATTAACTCGGGTGAGGGATATTCGACGCAACCTATAGTTTTACTCGCTTTGTTAATCTAGTTTCAATACCCTTGCCTAGATTAATCATTTCCCTTTTTATGCATCTTTTACTTTTTAGTTTGTAATCATCTTTTACACTTTTATTTCGGAGTATTAGATCTTATAAATTCTAGAAACTCATCCCTGTGGATTTTCGATACCCGACTTACCGTTGTGCTTACCTCGCAAGTGTAGTCGTAATTTAGGTTTGTTTGTATTGAGTAGGCGAAATGAAAACAACGACTAGCATCTTTACACACGTTACTTTTCCCTGTCGATCAATGGATATTTTCAAGTATATATAGTCTGGATTCATTATCAAGCCACCCATGTCTATATATATGGGTATTTTCAAGCCTCCCTATACTGGGTTCGTTATTAAGACACCCCCGACTATATATGGGTATTATCCAGCCTCCTCAAGCTAGGTTCATTTTCAAGACACCCACAACTAATAATGAGTAGTAGGATCCCTCAAGGATAAAAAAGATGCATCCCATTGTGACACCCCTCCTAATAAAATACTGGGTGATCAGTCCTGTATTAAATTAAATAGGAATCTCATCTGGTTCATTCTTAACATCACCGTCCTTCATTAATTAATTACTAACTACTTAGTGTTTCCTTAAGTTGATGTAAAATTTTATCTTGACTAATCCCTCAAAACAATATAATAGAACAACCACAACCCAATACGATAATCCAACTAAAACATGCCACAATGTAAAAGCAATAGTATGTCGAACAACGTCGACTACAAGCCATTCACAGATGAGAATGTAAAAGTATCTCAATACATGCCAAAACCAAATATAAAAGTACGAGTCCCAAAGGTACAACTAAAAGGATCCCTTTCTAAGACATAATGAGATAAACGACTACATCAAAAAAACCACATCACTCCACATCGCTGCAGCCACGTACCCTGTAGGATGGAATCATGCCGGGCGCTCTTGTGGTAGGACACCTAAAAGGTTTTTGAAAATATTTTATAGAAATGGTTAGAACCCAAAACATTTGAAAATATTTAGCAAGTGAATTTAAATGCAAGAAGTAAATATGGTAATTCTCTTCATATTTAAATTAGTGTCACGCACTCCCTTTAGTTTACCTCACCCCTCAACTAATGTGCACGCCTAACGGGTTAAACCTAATATTCCTAGCCACTCCTCTCGTAACTAGCCTTTCCCAAATACTACACTAATTACCCCACTAGTATACCCCAAGTGAGTATAGTGTTTTACTTATCAAGTTATTACTCGCATTAACTTATATGGATCATAGATCTTTCAGTTTAGTTCATATAACATTCCCACAAGTTATAATATCTATATATTTCACGCCATGTATGTATGTAAATTTTCGTATATAATTTTGCACTATATATACGTATCATATCTCAACATTCACACATGTGTCAGATATACAATGCTATCACCGAACGCATAGGAGGCGGCCATAGTTCCCGTCGAAAGTGTTCGCTCCATACCAACGGTCCACCCCTAAGTCACAAACGCTATGGACTGAGGATTATACTCGCTTTACTCCCCAAGTCAGGGGATTGACCCTCATCGCACAACCTCCTATGATAGCATTTATAATTGTATGTCTTTACTATATATATAATTCAGACAAATATATATATATATATATATATATATATATATATATATATATATATATATATATATATATATATATATATGTGTGTGTGTGTGTGTGTGTGTGTGTGTGTGTGTGTGTGTACAACGCACCGACATATATAGAAATCCAGGCTATTGAAGTATCATGTCCATACCCAAGCCTAAAATATTTAAGTCTACGCCTCGACTTCCTTATGATTATTATTTACACATTATTTTCCCTTATCTTAATGTAACCCCTTTTTTAGTATAACCGGACTCCCTATCTCTCGGTCCGACACTAGGTGATTCTAGTCCACCCTTTAATTTACTACAATCAAGTTTCATCACTCTAAATAACACAATTATAATATACTAAATCATGTGCTTCCATCTCCAATATTATGTAATTTAGCCAAATAATTCCAAGGTTAAGAAATTTCAAATTAACCCTATTTCAATATTTAATTTCACAATTTCAGTTATAGCAGAAACTATAAACTTCTAATATAGCACGTCTGAATCAGGGGGATTTTAAAAATCTGATAATTATCAGATCTCGTTTGAACGAAGAGCCCTTCCAATCGAACGATAGTGGATCTCGTTCCAACGAAGTACCCTGTCGTTCGAACGACAGTGGTAATTCCTCCTCCCTCTTTCTTCTCCATAAACCCAGTCCACCATTGATGAATTTAAAATCCCTATTTTGAACAGATTTATGCCGAAACGTTTTCCCCAATTCATCCTAAGCCCTTTTATCCCTTACAACAATCCTAGCCCTAATAGTCTCATAAAAAAAATTAATCCTAAATCATCAAATGCATCATTTATCAAATCATCTACATAATTATAATCCTTATAAGGAGAAAACCCAATTTATGCAAGAAATATCCCTAGCATTCAATTTTCTTACACCTCCTTTGATATGAATATCTAGATACAATTTAATACTCAAAATTTAAACCACCTGCCTTAATCAATATGACCTAGGGCTTTGAAAGATGAAGTTGAATTGCAATTGCCTCTTCAATATCCCCAAATTCACTTTTTCTTGGGCTCTTCCTTTCTTCTCTACCTCTAGTCTTCTATTATGACTTAATGATTCCTAACCCCTTACAAATCTTCGGATAAAAATACTATTCACATTTTGGGCTTATGTGACTTAATTAAAATGGCCCAACTCTCTTTATTAAGTTCACACATGTGTAATTGAACCCCAATACCCAATAAATGTATATACCCACTTCTTTTGGACTAATTCGACCCTACCAGACTCAACCATGCACTAAAAATTTCCACCAGGATTAACTTATTTTAAAATAAAGACCTTTAAATATTCCCACTAATTACTTCTCATTAATTAAGAATTACTAATTACCGAATTAAATGAATTAATATAATGACCCAGAAATAGCGAGGAGTTATATACTCCCCCCCTTACAAGGGAATTTCATCCTCGAAATTCGGATAAGCCTAGTACTCTCAGTCTTACCTAGCCCCTCAATCACTTTCCCTTAGCATTGCTACACCAAGTTTATTGAGCGAGTGTAATTAACCAGAGCGCCCATACACCCTGTACCCGTGCTTAACCGCACTACATGAAACACGACATTTACTAGCCCTAAATTCGTAATATGACTTCAATCCCATAAATATAACATTCCCGATACCCTCTTCTCCGTATGAAAGTATACATATTCACTCTTTTGTAAAACGATAATACCTACTATCACTAGTCTCCTTGCATAAAAGTAAAACCCAAGCTATATCTTCCCGTTTGACAATAAGTCCAACCACCTTGAATTACATCAGAATTATCCCTACTCCCTCGAATTTAAATTTAACAATATTAACACATTAACATGCAACACATTTTATCATACATTACCATATATATACATTATACCCTCTCTCAGGTTACACCTAGCAACGATAATTCATACTTTGGTACGAATAACACTCGGTCTTAGTATAGCTATTCACTATGGCCCAAACTATAGCTACACCGTTGAAACTTGTAAAGACATCCACACTACTCCCATAAATCCTCGTAAGTAGAAATCTCTCGTATTATACATCCATCCTCCTAGTGTAACCCCCACCCTCACATGGTTAACACCAAGGAATCCTCGTTATCCTACGATACTTAGATATATAAATTATGGCTATTACGGTCAACAAATCCACTAATATCCATCTCCCTCACGAATCCTAGTGATAGAAAATTATAGGTTGAGACACACTCAATGTCACTTCCAAACACACCCATCCTTAATCATTCCATAATTAGAGGGATAACTTATTCCCATTCCTTCAGAATATTCCCAAATCATTGCCTTTGCATTTTCTCCCCGAATATACTAAGTATTTGCATTGTAGAGGTTCAGGCTCATCCCAGGGTGCCCATACACCCTGTAACTCGAGCCTAAATGCACAAACCTCCGATCATCACTTATGTAACTATATTTGCCTCAATTTTAGCTCCCGAATTATCGGTGTGGCCATACTCTCCAAATATTTATGATGATTTACTCATTATCGTGTGATTCTCCCCGATATTACCCCACCTTTGTTATTGATGTGAGATCCTCAAAATACTCCCTTAGTCCCATACCTAAGGGTCACTGCGATGGAAAAACTGGCTAAAATATCTCACATAAAATACCTAATAATATGCATAACCTAGCAACTTGTGGTGCCAAAGCTTCGTAGTGTTTTCTTGCTCCACTATCCTAATCACATAGTGGCTTCCCACTCACGTATTTTCCCCACATGTACGCTAATTATCATTAAATCCAATGACCTAAAATCAAATTTCATCTCCACACTTTCGACATTTTAGCCAGGCTTATGTGTATAATACTTCCTAGCAAAACCTAAAAGAACTTTTTCCCCAATACACAGTTCCTCAACATTATTTGTCTTTGATTTCAACAGAACACAAAGCATAACGCCGGGACACTCAAACCTTTCCCCTATACTCACAAGTCTATCATCGACTCCTTCATCCCTAAAGGAGTCATATACTACTGCACTCGTACTATCACTAAGCCCTCAGCGCTAAATATTAATAACGATCCAAATCTCTCTGCTCCACAGCAACTTTACATCCCTTGAATCTCCTCAATAAAATCCTACACACTGGGATTCAACATAACTAGACAACTACACTATATGAATCCTACTTCACATAATATTGCCGCTACGATATTTCTCAACCCTCATCCAAATGAAACATCTCAATAGAATGTACATCCGGTACTTGAAATAACGAACATGATAGCCTTTCTATGATCGCCTCCCCCATTGTGATCCCATCTGTACCCAAGATAAAACCATACCTCAATTAACACCTCTTAAAGGATCTAGTCCTCAAGAACTACATTGTCTCAATGTACCCCACCCATTCCTCTTGGGTGGAATCGAAGAGTACCCCGCTACTCCATGATAAAAATACACATGCTAGTTGATATGTCGTGAATGTACTCCTCGACTCAGAGACATCAACCTCGGCCAGGAAGATGGCTGATGCTGGAGGGTCCATGGATAATCACCTGGCGGACTCGTCCTAAGAAAGGTCTGTCATGGCCGACGTTGCTAGCTACCTTGGTAAGTGAGGTCTCCACGTACCAGGGGCGGTTATCCACCTAGTCTTTCGAGGATGTCAATCTCAGCTAGGTAGATAAAGAGGTTACCCGTCATCAGTATCAATATCGGTTCGGTCATTATCTGGGCATCCAAAGTTCGTAGCCTCGGCCTGAACTAATCTCGACTGAGGATCAGTCGATGTTCTTGCTACACCACTATTATCTCGGCCCAGGCCGACGTCTGAGCTCAACGTGTAATACTTCGGCTCTCCCACTGAACCAAGGCCAACACCTTGTCGTCTTTCAGGCCGAGGTTGGAACAATTCATGGATGGACGAGCTCTTATCAGCGTATGCATCGATGGGGACACGTGTACACAATCAGTTATAACCGAATCATTCCCCCAACGTGAGCGAATATTGAGGTCATCATTATCTACATAAGATCAGCTAGGTGTCATTCTCATACTGGTTCGATCCTCATGCACATGCTCATTGCATGCTTGGGGGGTACATTACACCCCCAAGCACTATATATAGAGGTCATCCTCTACCTTGTAAAGGATTCGAAATTAGCAATTCTAGGTGAAACTCTATCCAAGTACACAGTAGAGAGAGAAAGATTGAGAGTTTGTATCTATGGCCATTAGAGCCCTCATACAGTGATATTAATCACACACTTGCATAGTGGACGTAGGCCTGATTGGTTGAACCACTTACGTAGCTGTGTTCATCCTCTTCTCCTCACCTGCTTCTACCATACACCCTTATACTGCCATTGTTAACATTGAATTGAGATTACAAACACCTCAAAGGGTGGTGTTGTTTCCAGCATCATCATTTTGGCTCCGTCTGTGGGAAGAGAGAAGCTATCTCTTCCTCATCTGTTTCTTAGCCTCACCGGAGACTCTGGTGGTGAACCAGGCCTCCCCCCTTTGCACGGAGATGTTTCACCATTGAAAGAGGTCCTGTAAGGTATTAAGCTCATTTACTACACCAGCTCTTTTGTGTTAATACATGGCACCGGAATTACCACCATCTCTTCTGCTGCCTGGTGCGGGGTGACCTAGCTCTAGCCAGGCACCACCCCAATCCGAAATGGCGGAAGTGGCCGAAACCTTGAGGTCCTTGGCAGTAATGCAACACGCAATGCATGAGCAATTTGCATAGCTCAGCCAAAACATAATGAGGCCACCTGGAGTCTCACAAAAAATGATCATTGTGGCGGCGGTTCAGCCTCATCCTGATGCCAGGGGACCTCCCCAAGCACCACGAAAATACCAACATGCGCCTCAGCGGAGGAGGGACGTTGCTGACCCTAGGTGCTTATGCCTGGGCCGGCAAGGAAACCCTTGCCCTGAGGACATGTACGATGATCTAGAAGCGAAAGATGTCCCGGAAGATTGTTGGTAACCGTATGAGGTTTCGAATAATACAGTTCGTCCTATCGAACGGAGCCAAGGCTGTGGAGGCAGAAGAGGTGGAGAAGCCCAACAACGAGGATCAGCTTTTGATCGACTGAGTAGAGGGTCAGCCTTTGAAAGGCTGGGCCTGGTAAACGACCTAAGACAAAGGTTATCAAGGTTGAGGAGTGCAGCTGGCCCACAAAGTGAAGAGAGGCGACGTCAACCTCTTCAGGGAGGAGGAAGAGACCATGAAGAGGTCAATAGAAGACGTTGTGCCGTGGCTGGGGAACCATCAGTCCACCCCCTAGAGGTGGCTGGGGATAACCTTGGCCAGGTCGACGTTGCAAGACCATGGAACGACTCTATTAAACATCTTGAGGATAAGATAGGAGACCTCATTAAAAGTCGGGATCCACTGCAAAGAGGATTCTCAGAGGGCTCCACGTTCGTGGATAAGATAGTAAGCTTCCCTACCCCAGCTAAGTTCAAGCCACCTACAGTGACTCCCAAGTATGATGGTAGCACCACTGTTGTACATCACATTGAGATGTACCAGTCATCAGTGAACATATACTCAATACCGAATGAGAAGTGTAGAGCCTTCTCCGAGACCTTAACGGGAGCTGTGCATATATGGTTTACATCCCTTCCGAAGAATTCAATTGAGAACTTCAAGGGCTTGGCAGAACGGTTCATTCATAACTTCTTCTTTGGGGTAAGACCTCAAAAGAAGACCACCCATCTGTTGTACATTAAGAAAGGCAAGCACGAGAGCCTAAGAGACTACATCGCCAGGTTCAATAAAGAAAAACTTGAGGTTGAAGATTATGAAGAGAATATCGCCATGACAGCCCTCATAAGAGGTCTTCAGAAGGGGAAGTTGTTGTGGAAACTTGCGAAAGACCCTCCAATGTCAATGGCGGAGCTACTGGCAACTGTGGGGAAGGTCATGAACATTGAAGAGGCGATGGAAGCTAAGTATGAAGACGATAATGGCGGTAGCAGTGGGAAATTCCAAAGAAAGAAGGATGGGAAGAAGAGGGAAACTGATGACAAGTTTGCGCGTTATACCCCTCTTATGGTAAGCTGCGAACACATCCTCAATGAGATAAAAAATGATCGATCCCTAAGATGGCCCGAGAAGCTGAAGGCTCCTCCACATAAGAGGAACTAGAACTTATGGTGTGAGTTCCACCAAACCATGGCCATATAACAGACAAGTGCTTTGCCTTGAAGGATGAGATCGAGAAGATGTTAAAGTCTGTAAAATTGAGGAAATTTGTGGATGGAAAAGCCCCAAAAAAGGAGAGAGATGACCCCAAAAAGAAAAGGAACGAAAGATGTCGTGACAATAACCCGACAAGAAGAGATGGTGACTCGGACGGAGATAACGAAGACGATCCAGACCTCCCGCCAAAAGATGATAACACCCTAGTAAAGAGAATTGGTATGATCTCCTTTGGCGTTAACACAATATGCAAAGGACTTGCGGGGGGGTTCTGAGGTTGCTGACAGAAAAGCTCATGTGGCAGAGGCCAAATCAGTGACCAAACTTGAAGTGGTAAACCTAACGTCCTCTGAGACCGCGCAGAAGAGGAAGAAGGTAGACATGGACACTCTCGTAGTTGGTTTCTCCCGGCTAGACTTTAAAGGCATCCTAGCTCCACATAATGACCCTTTAGTGATCACGACAAGAGTTCATGGATGTGAGGTGCAGAGAATCCTTGTAGATGAAGGAAGTTCGATAGATGTGATGTTCTGGCCCTGCTTCAAAAGCCTGGGGCTTAGCAGAGCTAGGTTGGTACCCTATCATCATCCGTTAATGGGGTCCACCCACTAGGCATGTATGAGATGGATGTACGAATGGGTGATGAGTGGCCTAAGAGGTTAACCCGGAAGATCAATTTTTTTGTCATAGATGAAAATATCTTCTCGGCCTACAACCTCATCATAGGAAGAGTGGCCCTTAAGGAGTTTGAAGTCGTGCCGTCGACGGTCCACCAGATGCTAAAATTCCCGACCCCCTATGGGGTAGGGGAAGCGCAGGGTGACCAAAGCATAGTACGGGAATGTTACTTCAACTCGGTTGAAGAGAGAGAGGCCTATAAGAGAGCTACTACCACTTATAAGATCGATACACTTGAACCTAGAGATGAAACAAAGTTGAAGAAAGGAGAGGTCGCAGAAGAGGTAGAATCCATCGTCCTCAATAAGAACGAACCGAAAAAAACTGTCCAGGTCAGCAAAGCCTTAAGAGAGGAGATCAAACAAGAGCTGATAAACTTCCTAAAGAAGAGGCAGAGTGTCTTCGCTTGGAATGATGCAGACATGCCTGGAATTAGCCCTGAGATCATGTGCCATAAGCTCAACGTATCTAAGGATGCAAGGCCAATCAAGTAAAGACAAAGAGTCTATTCTAGGAAGAAGTATGACATCATTCGGGAAGAGGTCAGAAAGTTGGAAGAGGCTGAATTCATCAGGGAATTGATATATCTGAAATGGCTATCAAACGCAGTCATTGTGCCCAAAGCCAACAGAAGTGGAGAATGTGTGTGAATTTTACTGACCTGAACAAGTCTTGCCCGAAAAACAGTTACCCCTTACCTCGGATCGATCAGATGGTAGATGCAACTGCAGGACATGAGCTCATGAGCTTCGTGGACGTGTATTCAGGCTATAACCAAATCTTCATGGATGCCGAAAACTCAGAGAAGACAGCCTTCATTTTTAATAAAGGGATGTATTGCTACAAGGTGATGCCCTTCGGATTAAAAAATGCAGGGGCAACATACCAATGTCTTGTGAATAAGACGTTCAAAGACCAAATAGGCAAGACTATGGAGGTCTATGTCGACGATATGTTGACGAAGAGCTTAAAGGCTTGCACCTATGTGGCAGACCTGGAAAAGACCTTCAATACCATGGACTTGTACAAGATGAAACTCAACCCGACAAAGTGTGTCTTTGGGGTAGGAGATGGGAAGTTTCTTGGATTCATCATCAATCAAAGAGGAATAGAGGTGAACCCTGAGAAAATCAAGGCTTTGCTCGACATGAAGACACCTCGGAATATCAAGGACATTCAAAGGCTCACTCAAAGAGTGGTTGTGCTCAACAGATTCATTTCCAGGGCGACCGATGAGTGTCTTCCGTTCTTTAAGGTTCTCAGAAAGGCCTTCGAGTGGGACAAAGAGTGTGATGAGGCCTTTGATCAACTCAAGTCATACCTTGGATCTCCGTTACTCTTATCTCGGCCCATAGCAGGAGAGAAGTTATACGTCTATCTAACAGTCTCTGAATTCTCTATAAGTGCAGCCATTGTACAGGACGAAGATGGGATTCAGAGACCCATATACTTCAATAGTAAGGCCCTTTAAGGATCTGATCAGAATTACCCTCGTATGGAAAAGTTAGACTACGCCCTGATACATGCTTCTAGTAAGATGAAGCCCTACTTTTAGGCCCATTCCATGGTTATTCTCACCAACTCCCCATTAAGATAGGTCCTCCATAAACCTGAGAAGTCGAGTAGACTGATGACCTGGGCCATTAAATTAGGGGAATATGACCTTTCCTATCAGCCTAGGACAGCCATCAAAGGGCAGGCCCTAGCAAATTTTGTCACAGAGTTTACATGGGAAGAGGTCGAGGGTGAGAATAGCACAGAGGCCGCAGAAGTGTCAAACATCAACGTCTTTCGACAATCGGAAGAGGTTATGCCTAAGAGAGTCAGAGATGGGATAGCTGAGAATGAGGAAGACCGGTACCTCTTTAGGCAAGGAATTATGTTAGAAGAGGGTTTCTCATCAGATAAAGACATATGGAACCTCTTCGTCGATGGGTCCTATTACGAGAGTGGGAGCGGTGCGGGCCTGATACTTTCAAGCCCGGAAGGTACCAACATCAAATATGCCCTAAGGTTCAACTTCAAGGTGTTGAACAATGAGTCAGAATACGAGGCCATAATAGCAGGCCTCTCCTTTGCAAGGACCGTAGGTGTAAGACGACTCTTCCTTCACAGTGACTCAAGGTTGGTTGTTAATCAAGTATTGGGGGTTTATGAGGCCATGGACGAAAGGATGGCCAAATATTTGAAGAGGGTGTGGACGATACTCGAAAGCCTTGAAGAGGTAAAAATGAAGAGAGTACCTCGGCAAAATAATAGCCATGCAGATGTCTTAGCAAGGTTGGCTTCAGCAATGAAGACAGATATCCGTAGGACAGTCCCCGTCAAGAACTTTCCCAGAGCAACCATTGACAAAGAAGAGGTTAGTAATCTTTGTCTCAATGTGGACCTAGGGGACTGATGGATGGATCCCCTTATAAGATACATCAGAGAGGGGGTATTACTGGAGTCAAAGTTAGAAAGGAGGAAATTGAGGTACAGGGCAACAAAGTTCTCAATAGTAGGAGATATCCTATATATGAAGGGATTCCTATTACCTCTGCTCAGATGCGTCCATCAAACCAAAGTCCCCCATGTACTATAGGAGGTACACGAGGGTTCTTGCTCCAATCACATAGGAAGAAGACCTTTGGCGAAGAGGATTATCATGTAAGGGTATTAGTGGCCGACCCTGGCCAAAGATGCTGCAGCTTATGTAAAGAGGTGCGACAAATGTCAGAGATTCTCCACAATCCCCCATCAACCTCATCATCATATGACATCTATCAGTTCTTCTTGGCTATTCGCAGTGTGGGGATTGACTTAGTAGGTCCCCTACCAAGGGCTATAAATAATTACAGATTTCTGATAGTTGCCATTAATTACTTCTCCAAGTGGTTAGAGGCAGAATCGATGATCACGATTACAGAGCAGAAGACCTTCTAATTTATTTGGAAGAACATCATATGCAGACATGGACTCCCAAACACCCTCATTTTGGACAACGGAACACAGTTCAAGAAATCTTCCTTGGAAAAATACTGCGAAAGAGTTGGGATAAAGCAATTTTTCTCTTCTCCTAGCCGACCTGAAGAAAACGGGAAGACCAAAGTCACAAACAGAACGATCCTTGATGGGATCAAGAAGAGGTTGGAGGAGGCTAAGGGAAGGTGTACCGAAGAAGTTTACACTGTGCTATGGGCCTACAGAACAACGGCTAGGACGCCAATAGGGGAGACCCCATTTATATTAGCACGTGGCTCAGAGGCCGTCATACCAACAGAAGTACAACTCCCTACTCATAGAGTGGAGACCTATGATCCTGAAAAGAATTGGGAGGGGAGAAGACTCGACCTAGACCTAATTTAAGAGAGAAGGGAATACGCATAAGTTAGAAAAGCAGCTTACCAGCAAAGGGCAACAAAGTTCTACAACCAAAGGGTGAAATCAAGACCTATAGCTGTGGGGGACCTGGTGCTAAAGAAGACGTTACAGATGTCAAACAAGCTTCACCCAAACTGGCACGGTCCCTACAAATTAATTGAAGAGGTTGTACTTGGGACCTATAGGCTAGAAAACCTCGAGGGGGAACCTTTTTCCAATCCTTGGAATGCTGATCATCTAAAAAAGTATTACATATGATGTTGCAAGTGCTTTCATATAAATGTATCATCTTATGAAGAGATTATTTATGAGAAGATCAAATTCCTGTGTCAGTTCTTGGTTCATTATGCTCGATTGGAAATTTATGGGGATAACATCTTAGTGATGACCTCAGACCTTATAACATCATAATTTGGTGACAAGGTTTGAGGTCAGACATCATACTTAGATGACCTCAGACCCTTAACATCATTAATTTTGTGAAATTATTTATGAGGATAACATCTTAGTGATGACCTCAGACCTTATAACATCATGATTTGATGATAAGGTCTGAGTTCAGACATCATACTTGGATGACCTCAGACCCTTAACATCATTAAGTTGGTGAAATTATTTATGAGGATAACATCTTAGTGATGACCTCAGACCTTATAACATCATGATTTAGTGATAAGGTCTGAGGTCAGACATCATACTCGGATGACCTCGGACCCTTAACATCATTAATTTCATGAAACTATTTATGAGGATAACATCTTAATTGATGACCTCAGACCGTTATCATCATGATTTGGTGACAAGGTCTAAGGTCAGACATCATACTCGAATGACATCAAACCCTTAACATCATTAATTTAGTGAAATTATTTATGAGGATAACATCTTAGTGATAACCTCGGACCGCATAAAATCATGATTTGGTGACAAGGTCTGAGGTCAGACATCATTCTTGGATGACCTCAGACCCTTAAACATCATTAGTTTGGTGAAATTATTTATGAATATAGAAAATCATCCAATAAATAATTCATCTAGAGAAGAGCCCTCCTCAGAGGTTGACTGATTAAGACAAATGTCAAAAATATAAAGTAACATTGTTCATCAGAGGTTACAGTTCAAATACATAGTGAAAAAGTACAAAAGCTTCACAAAAATAGCCTAAGGATTTGCAGGGACAGTGTTGGCATCCTCAGCCTGGTTCCCTTGGCCGACGTTGGTCACCTCAACCCCATCATCTCTGGGATTGGTTCCCTCAGTCTCTGTAACATCAAGTGGCGTAGTCTCTGCAGGGGCAGCGTCTTCCTCTTCAACCTCTTGAAGGCTTGGGCAAATTGAGGGTTAGAAAAACCCAGGCCTATGAAGTCAGAGGATTTTAAGCTCCTTGATTCCTTCTCCTTAGAAGCCTCCCATTTGCCAATAGCCTTACTACCTCTCTCGAAGTACTCAAAATCGAAGTTGATGAATTCATCGGAGACTTTGTAATCGGTCAGAATCCCCTCAGAGGCATCCTCAAGGGCTACCTTCACAGCAGCGTCAACCTTATGCTGGAGAACGTCATCCTTGGCCTTTAAGGTAATGGTATGGTCCTTTTTAATCTTGGAGATCTCTTTCTCCAACTCCTTAACCTTCTTATCAGACCCCTTAAAGGCAGACTTAAGACGGTCTACCTCCGCATTCAGAGAGCTTTTCACTTTGTCGGCTTCCTGGCCTTTCTGAATGAGGGGCAACTTCTTCAGAGTCCAATTAGCAAGATGATGCATAGAAATGAGGCCCTAAAAATTATGTGGTCGTATATATAAGTTAAAATTCAAAACAGAGGTTACACTTCGAAGCTAAATTGAAATCCGAAGTCATACCTGAATAGACCTGTGAAGGCCAAACTCCACCGGTAGAGGGGTGTCCATGCATCGACAAAAGCGTTGGTCAGCATCGGTCATAGCAGAGCTGATGGCATCCAATGCCTGCAAACTGTGGCCTATGATGCCGTCATTAATTTTTAGTTTCTTTATACGAGCATCCAATGCATCCTCAGAAGAAATGGGGATGGAACGATCCCCACCTTTCTTCTTCTGCCTCTAATCCTCAGGGGCAGGGTCGGCAACCTTCCTCTTCTTGGTGGCCTCAGCCCTCGAGGTAGAAGGAGGGGGTGGAGGATTATTCAAACCTAATTTTTTGACGAGCTTCGTTAGACTTGGAACTGCTATCTCCCACAACTCGTCAGATATTCCCTTCGGACGCTCTGCAAGATAGAAAGGTCTGAGTTAGAGAATCAGATATACGTAAATTCAAAAGTATGACTTGTTGAAATTAAAAGCACTTACCAAGCTTTATCAGAGGACTTCCCCCTAGACCAGTCTCAGAGAGGTAATCGGGGGTCATCAGGTGTTCGAATCTTACAAGCAGACTGCGCTCCCCCTGGTCCTGAAGGTCTTTGTCCTTCTGAATATTTTGTTGGCTAAGCTCAGGGTCGGCCCTAGTAGCCATTGTAACCTTCCCCCATCTTATAGGTATCCTCAGCTCTAATGAGGAAGAGGGGGAGCATGAACCAAATTCCCATGGCCCTGATGCAAAGAAGTACCATGGATTCCAGTTATGGTTTGAGGTTTGGGTAACTTGAAGAATATTTTTGTTTGACTTACGAAGCTCTGATGGTTCCTGGTAGATGAAGGGATATATCACCCTTTAAAGACTTGGATAGGAAGGTTTGAGTAATGAACAACCCTCCATAAGACGATGGCTCCAATTATCACCCTCCAAGCATTGGGTGACAATTGGGAAGGGGCCAAATTGATATAGGCCAATATATACCTGATGATGGGTGGATGGGTAGACGAAATCCCAACTTGAAAATCTGCTTGTATAGGCAGATTTCACCATCTCGGCCATCATAAGCCCTCTCTTCCCTCAGAGGTCTCCTGAGTTTTACAGAGGGGATTATGGAATATAGGTATCTGAAGGACAGGATGTCGACCCCACTGACTGTACTCTCAATCTTGGCCGCCTCAGAGGTATCACCATCACTCTCCACAGCATCATCATCATCTAACTCAACATCAGCCCGAGCAGACGATGGGTTCCCACCTGGAAACCTTTGAGCGAACTCATCCCCTGTGACTGCCAATGGAGGAATGGCGTCAAGAATCGGTGGAACAATCACACTTGGTCCAATAATTTCAACCTCTAAGGAAGAGGTTGATGTGCTTGAACTTTTGTGAGATGAGGCCCGAGTGGAACCTCTGCCTGATTAGGGACCTGACCTTATTGACTCGAGAAGTACATGGCCCCTTGGAAGGAGTCCACAGACATAGGGTCTGAGGTGGAGGACTCAGACTCCGACATTGGACAGGGTTCAGTTGGGGCCTTTTCTTGGTTAACTGGTTCGGGTGGTTCAGGGTATATGACCTTCAGAGGTGGTGGAAAGATAGGTCTAAGGGGGAATTCCTCTGACCTACGAGCTTCCTCCTACGCTCTTTTTATTTACCTAATTTTCTCTAAGGTCTTCTCTCTGAGAGAGGGGAACTCCTCTAAGAGTTGGTAAAGGGGTCTGAGCATATGAGGCAGACGCTAGACTTGTGACTCTCCTAAATTACAAACAAGATTAGCAAATGGAATTAAAGATCAAAACTGGATTTTTGAGCAAGAACAATGAACGAACAGTTCACCGGAAAACTCATAGGTTCACCGGAAAGTGCTTAAGGTCGTCGAAAAGAACAACGAATGGAAGAATAAGGCATAAAAATGCAACAAAAGGAGAAAAAGTGGAGATAAATGGTACCTGAGAATATTTGTGAAGAAGAGAGAGAGAGAGAGCTGCAAGAAAAATCCACCAACAAGCTCCCTAAGAAAACCCTTATAAAGAGACAGAGTTTCAGGCGAGGGAGTGTAGAAATGAAGAAGAAAGATAAGAAAGGAGGGTATAACCCTCAACACCTAAGGCATGCGTCCCAAATCCCATCAATGCCTTGGGAGCCCCAAAGGACGGCTGACATCACATGCTTTCCAGGCACGCCTCTCACTTCAGTAATTAACAAGTGTCAAATGAACATTAGCACAAGGGAAGAAGGACCTCAGAGTTGTAGACCCCGCAGTCACCTGCTCACACATGTAACTAAGGGATAGGGGTGATTGATATGCCGTGAATGTACTCCTCGGCTCAGAGACATCAACCTCATCCAGGAAGATGGCCGATGCTGGAGGGACCATGGATCATCACCTGGAGGACTCGTCCTAGGCATGGTCATCCACGGTCGACGTTGTTAGCTACCTCGGTAAGTGAGGTCTCCACGTACCAGGGGCGGGTATCCACTTAGTCCTCAGAGGATGGCAACCTCGGCTCGGTAGATAAGTAGGTTACCCGTCATTAGTATCAATCTCGATTTGGTCATCATCTGGGCATCCAAAGTTCACAGCCTCGGCCTGAACCAATCTCGGTTGAGGATCAGCCGATGTTCCTGTTACACCACTATCATCTTGGCCCAAGCCGACGTCTGAGCTCAACGTGTCATACTTCGGCTCTCCCACTAAACCAAGGCCACCATCTCATCCTCTTTCAGGCCGAGGTTGGGACCATTCATGGATGGCAGAGCTCTTATCAGCGTATGCATCGATGGGGACACGTGTACACAATCAGTTATAACCGAATCATTCCCCCCATATGAGGGAATATTGAGGTCATCATTATCTACATAAGATCAGCCAGGTGTCATTCTCATACTGGTTCGATCCTCATGCACATGCTCATTGCATGCTTGGGGGGTACATTACACCCCCCAAACACTATATATAGAGGTCATCCTCTACCTTGTAAAGGATCTGAAATTAGCAACCCTAGATGAAACTCTGTCCAAATACACAATAGAGATAGAAACCTTGAGAGTTTGTATCTATGGCCATTAGAGCCCTCATACAGTGATATTAATCACACACTTGCACATTGGACGTAGGCCTGATTGGCTGAACCACTTACGTAGCTGTGTTCATCCTCTTCTCCTCACCTCCTTCTACTGTACACCCGTATACTGCCATTGTTAACATTGAATTGAGCTTACAAACACCTCGAAGGGTGATGCTGTTTCTAGCATCATCATTAGTGATATTAATGATACTTCCACTAAATCTTTTCTCATGTGAATCTAGTACTAATACATGCATGTGATTCACTCACGTCACACAAAACCGACCTCAATTATCCCGTAACTAAATTCATAGTTTCAGTTGCTCATAACCCTCCCGGCTCAATGATTATAAGGCATAACACCATCACCCTAACCAAAACCTAACATTTCTAACCAATACCCTTATTAGACATCCCACTCGTGCCCCCTAGATCTATATGGACCAAATTCTCCCAAGTATTTCTTCTCTCCTACACATAAGACACCTCACTGTGTTATTCTTCTTTTCTCCATCCCGCTAGCCAAGTCGGGGTCATCCCTCTCACGGACCTGGTAGTCTCGAACCTGATTGCTACCTCAATCCCTCTATACTCACTGGTCCCTTGGGACTGGTCGATGGTCTTTATGGCCCTACGGAATCCACCCTCACTCGCTAGAAATTAGATTGATCTCGATCACTTATCTGGGTCCCCTACTCGGTATCCTTTCCTTTGGTGCCACACTGGCTCTAGCCATCCAATCTCACTCTTCTAATAGTTTCTTTAACTCCCTTAGCCTCCCTCTCTCAAGAGTACTGATACGAATAAATGCAAATGTACTACCTTGATGACAATGTTACCAGTCATTCTAGACGGATTTCTCCCCAAAGTAACATTGTAGCCCTTTAAATTCAAAATTCCAAGTGGCCCGTCGTAAAACTTGAATCCCCCCAATCACGACTCCACACTCATGAGTAGACTATCAGCCATCAACCTAACCACTATAGTTAAATGGATCCTAACAATGAATGTGATGTACCAGAATAAAAATAATTTTACCAACTAGTTCAAGGATAGGGGAACATACCCTCTACTACCGGCAGTACTGACGGTGCTGGGGAACCGGAATATTGCGAACATTGTACATGTCCGTACTGCAACTATCCTAACTACTGCTAGATCAACGGAGATGGTGTTGCCTGAGGTCCTTATGCCTAATATCCCAACGGGGCACTCTGTTGTTGCCCCTAACTCTCTGCGGGCAATCTCTCTTGATGTGATTCGGCTGGCCATAGATATAACATCACTTCAATTAGTCTCTCTGATGTTGATCCTGATGCTTTGGTCCAATGGGTTGGCCCTGATGGCCCTGGCGAGGATGCCTCGGCTGTTGGCCACGATGGCTACCCCCCATTGTTCCCCTAGCCTTGGCGGTCCTAAGGGAACTGATGCTGATTAGAGTCTTGTTATCCTCCCTGTATCTTCAATTCTGGTACGATATTCTATTGAGGGAAATTATTTCATTAGTGACTCACTGCTCCACATATAGAGCAATGATTCTTGAAGGGGAATTCCTTATTTTTATGGCCTTTCCTCCCACACGCGAAACAGCAGTCTGAGCAATTTATCTTTTTCTAGTTTTGGCCCTGCTTCTGTCGAGAACTCTGTCCCTGATGTGGGGTTTCAGTATCCTTTTTATTTATGGTATTTTCTTCTTGACTTCTTTCCCTTGTTCTCTTGCTCCCTGACCTTTGTATCTGACAATCCTGATACTGTAATAGCGCGGTAGTCACTTCTTGTGCCACAAATTTGGCTATATCCATGAATGTCACCATTGTCTGTGGGGTTTGAAGTACTAGCTGTGTTTACCCGCTTGTAAATTCTTCGGTGGTCTCAATTTGTCGTTCATCCTCAATCGTCATCTGAAATTCAAATCGAATTGTATAAGTTCATTTTCAAAACTAGATCTAAATAGCAGAAGTGCGATAACTCAAACTCGCAAGGATTAAAGCGATAATCCTAACAATAGGGCTCTATATGAAAAAAATACTACGCTGAAATGTGAAAAGTCGCACAGATCCTAAGGATACTAGAACCTAATGCACTAATACCATCTGTGACACCCCGCCTAATAAATTACCGAGTGATCAGTCCTATATCAAGTTAAATAGGAATCTCATCTGGTTCATTCTTAACATCGCCATCGTTCATTCATTAGTTACTAACCACCTAGTGTTTCATTAAGCGGATGTCAAATTTTGTCTTCATTAATCCAACCAAGCAATATAATAGAACAGCCACAACAAAATACGAGAATACAACTCAAATATGCCACAAAGTTAAAACTACATTATGTCGAACAATGTCGACTACAAGCCATCCAGAAATGCGAATATAAAAGTACGAGTCCCAAAGGTACAAGTGAAAGGATCCCTGTCTAAGACAGATTGAGATAAACGACTACATCAAAGAAACCACAGCACTCCACATAGCTGCATCCACATACCCTGTAGGATGGAATCATGCCGAGTGCCCTTGTGGGAGGACACCTAAAAGGTTTTTGAAAATATTTTATAGAAAAGCTTAGAACCCAAAACATTTGAAAATATTTAGCAAGTGAATTTAAATGCAATAAGTAAATATGCAAATGCTCTTCATATTTAATTTAGTGTCGCGCACTCCCTTTAGTTTACCTCACCCCTCAACTAATGTGCACACATAATGGATTAAACCCAATATTCCTACCCACTCCTCTCGTAACTAGCCTTTCCCAAATACTATACTAATTGCCCCACTAGTATACCCCAAGTGAGTTTAGTGTTTTACATATTTAGTTATTACTTACATTAACTTATATGGATCATATATCTTTCACTTTAGTTCATATAACATTCCCACAAGTTATAATATCTCTACATTTCATGCCATGTATGTATGTAAATTCCTGTATATAATTTTGCACTATATATACGTATCATATCTCAATATTCTCACATATGTCGGATATACAATGTTATCACTGAATGCATAGGAGGCGGCCATAGTTCCCGCCGAAAGTGTCCGCTCCATACCAACGGTCCACCCCTAAGTCACATACGTTATTGCCTGGGTATTATACTCACCCTGATCCTCAAGTCAGGGGATTTACCCTCATCGCGCAACCTCCTATGATAGCATTTATATTTGTATGGCTTTACTATATATATATATATATATATATATATATATATTCATAACACACCGACATATATAGAAATCTAGGATAGTGAAGTATCATGCCCATACCCAAGCCTAAAATATTTAAGTCTCCTCCTCGACTTCCTTATGATTATTATTTACACATTAATTTCCCTTATCTTAATGTAACCCCCTTTTTTTAGTATAACCGGACTCCCTATCTCTCGGCCTGAAATTAGGTGATTCTAGTCCACCCTTTATTTTACTACAATAAAGTTTCATCACACTAAATAGCACAATTGTAATATACTAAATCATGAACTTCCATCTCCAATATTATGCAATTTAGTCGAATAATTCTAAGGTTAAGAAATTTCAAATTAACCCTATTCCAATATTAAATTTCACAATTTCAGTTATGGCAGAAACTATAAACTTCTAATATAGCAGGTCTGAATCAGGGGATTTCAGAAACCTGATCATCATCAGATCTCATACGAACGAAGAGCCCTTCCGTTCGAACGACAGTGGATCTCGTTCGAACGAATTACACTATCATTCGAACGACGGTGGTAATTCCTCCTCTCTCTTGCCTCTGCATAAACCCAGTCCGCCGTTAATTTATTTAAAACCCCTATTTTGAACAGGTTTGTGCAAAAATATTTTCCCCAATTCATCCTAAGCCCCTTTCTCCATTACAACAATCCTAGCCCTAATAGTCTCATCAATTTTTTTTTAAATCGCCAATCCTCAAATGCATCATTTATCAAATCATCTATAGATTTATAATACTTATAAGGAGAAAACCCCAATTTATACAAGAACTAACCCTAGCATTCAATTTTATTACACCTCTTCTGATATGAATAACTAAATACAATTTAATACTCAAAATATAAACCACTTTCCTTAATCAAGATGATCTAGGGCTTTGAAAGATGAAGTTGAATTGCAATTGCCTCTTCAATATCCCCAAATTCACTTTTCCTTTGTCTCTTCCTTTCTTCTCTCCCTTTAGTCTTCTATTATGACTTAATGATGCTTAACCCCTTACACATCTTAGGGTAAAAACGCTTTTCACGTTTTGGGCCTATGGGACTTAATTAAAATGGCCCAAACTCTCTTTATTAAGTTCACACATCTGTAATTGGTCCCCAATACCCAATATATGTATGTACCCATTTCTTTTGGACTAATTCGACCCTACGGGACTTAACTGCGCACTAAAACTTGCCACCCGAATTAACTTATTGTTAAATGAACACTTTTAAATATTCCCATTAATTACTTCTCATTAATTAAGAATTACTAATTTCTGAATTAGATGAATTAAAATAATGACCCAGAAATTACGAGGTGTTAAACCCGTGTCTTTGAAAGCTAAGAATTTATATTATAAGCCCCCAAGGCTAATATAAGCATCTCGTATCTTAAAATGCCTTTGCGATGTGAGGGACGTTAAATACCATTTAAGGCCATCATTCCCTTATTTTCATCAGACACCTCATCCCGTATGCTTTAATCTTCGGGATAATTGGTCGTTAGGTTCTCTCCGAAATCTTTTAAGATGAGAATATTTTGAATTATTTTAAATGGGGAGAATAAGAATTCAAATGCGAGAAAAAGCATTCATATATATATATATATATATATATATATATATATATATATATGATTTGTTAAAGAAATACAAGACACTTATAAAGATAAACTTGGTGTTTTTCTTGCTTTAAAAACAAAATAGAAATATTCAATGGCAAAGTTAGGTATGTGAATGTTTCAATTAAGGGTTGCATCCCCTAGGAACCATCGGAGCATTCCCTACCTTATAAGCCTTTCGATTTCATTCTTGAAAGCAAACCAGTTATTGGTGGTGTGGTCATGGTCTTGGTGAAATTCACACCATTTGGCCCGATATCTCGTATGTGGCAAAGACTTGAGCTTCTCTGACCACCTGAGTAGTTTATCCTCTTTGATTCTCTCTGGGATGTCCTCAAGAATATAAATTAGAGGGGTGAAGTCTTTGCATTTTTCTCTATTTCTGGCTCTTCCTGTTTTCTTTTTTTAAGGACTTGGATGCTTCCTTTTCTTTAGTGGTCGTGGCCATTTGTAGAGAGTTAAAGGACGCGAACTCTATCATCATAAATCTCTTCCTTAGGAGGTTTATTTGGACTTGGAGTGAGGCTTGGTTGGCATACAAATGGTTGATGTAGCTCAATAATTGGTCCACATCTTCATTTTACTGAAGCCCTAATCCAGAGCTTCCTTATATGGCTTCTACTGTGTTCGTCTTTAGAAATATATTCTGAGATAAAATAAACAACAGTGAGAAGACCACGGTATGCATAGAAAACCAAAGAAAACATAGGGATGCAGCCTCTTGACAACTGATTGCGGCCCTCAAAGTAAGGAGTGGGTCGTTACACCTTTTGAAGGCTGAATAGAATGAGGTCGCAACCTGGAGAGCACATGAGGCTACTTCCATGTCCACCATAAAGAATTATCCACCAGATTTCAATCCGATCATGCACGAATTTCATTAGATGGGATAACTTGTTAGGCTATTTTCTCCGGGTGGTAAACTACAAAGTTAATAAGAATACTCATCGTAACCTATCCTGGATGGTTTATCGGTCCTTTGCACAATTTCCTCATCGGACTTTATGCATTGAATCATTAGCTTTTAAATAATTTGACCAATCCTTTCGCCACATAACTCCACTTACAAACCACAAGTCTCGTGTTGGAACTTTGTACAACATTTCTCGGCATTTTCGGTCATGAATTTCAACATTTGAAAACAATGTTATGCTAAAAATCATAAAATTAGCTAAACTGTTGTACAGGTGATGCGACCTATAGGTAGTTTACCTACCAGGCAGCATCCGATAAAAGGCAGTGAAGGCAAATCTCTAGCAGTGGACCAAAAATTTGGGTTTTACCCATAAAAAACTCACCAAAAAGGTTCTCTAGGACTAACCAAGGACATGAAAAGTCCTAAGGTGGAAAATAGCACAAATTTGGTAGCAAAAATCCTAAAGTACGAGGAATAAATGGAAATAAATGAATAAGAATGCCTCCCTAGTTACCCACCTTTATGAGGCCATGGCCTTTTGAGTTTTTCAACATGAACTAGGTTATGCAAAATTATCGAGGTAAGAAAAATAGATCTAAAGTCCATACACAAAGACCTAGGAAACAAATCTAAAAATAAGGATCCCCCTCAAGGAGTTTATATATAAAATATGGATCCAAAAACCAATATCTAACCCACAGTATAATGATCTGGGGGTCCCCGTGAATGAAATAAGGTATTAGGAGCCCAATTTGAGAGGAAACTAGATTAAATACCCCATTTCCCACAGACGGCACCAAAATAATGATGCGAGAAATCACATATATACTATTCCCATCCACTATATCAAGTGTAAAAGTATAAATAAAGAAAATAAGAGAAGTAGAAGGCAAAATAAAGAGTGTTTTGGCTATAAAACGAGCCTACGTCCACTCTGTCTCTTTAATCTCATTATGTATAGTTATTAGTACATGATTGAGTTTCCATTAGAGGCGTACAAGATAAAGAAAATAAGATAATACATGAGGAATGTAATGCTGTGTCGCTCAGGATGCGACCTGTAGAACAAGTCTATGGAGGGCTGTGGACTTGTTTAGCCCAGGAGACTTAGGAGTTTCTAAAGAGAGTGTGTGTAGATATTTTGGTTGGGATTCGCTGCCAAAATCCTCCCCTAAACTGTGGGGAGAGTACATCTATTCATAGAGGTAAAAAGGTGATGTCACTTCCACAGATCACGTGAGAAGTGGGTAAGTTGTACGATTAGGGAATCCTTCTAGAAGTGGGATAGCTTGTAAGTACATGCTGACGCGGCTAAGTCTACGACAAGGTATGCATTACTAAACGGGTAGGTGGACATGGCCTATTAACGGTAAGGTTGTGGCCCTTTATTATCTGAGTACTTACCGCGGCTTGTCTGTATCCTAGGCAATGACCATAAATAAAGGTAGCGGCTATATACTTCAGCCTTCTGCGGCTAAGGTACCTGTATTGGGCATATCCAAAGCCAAGACCAAAATTTTGATAGAATCAATCGTAGACAAGGATGTTCGAAAAGGTTAACCTAAAGGAAACATTCCTCATATTTAAATATGAAGACATTGCTGCAGGAAAGGTCACCTTAGGCATTTCCATTATGATCGTAAAAAAGGTCTTAAGAAGTTTAAGCCTAGTGTCACCAAGGTTCCCAAAGCCCAAGTTCGTTAATTTACACCTATTTGGGTTAGGAAACCTTGTTTGGATATGCTAAATGTTTGAATTGTTTATTCTTTCATGCTTTCACAAGATTCTTCACTTGCCATGTCTTATGAGTGATTGTGTTTTCATGTTTTTTATACATTAGTCTTTGTTCTTCATGATATATCTTATGACTAGTTTTATAATGTTTGTGTCTTATGTATTTTGATTCTTCATTTTTTTGTTTCTTATAAGAAAAATACAAAAATAATTTGTTTATCTTTTGAGTTATTTTGAATTTTTTTGAAAAACTCTAAGATTTTTATTTTTGTGTAATTGGTTTTACATATTTTGTGCAGCATGTCAGTGTGTTTGAATCCCATTCATTAAATATTTTCCATGCGGCTAGGATACTAAAGTATTCTATACAATGCTTTGGATTATTTCTTAATCATGCTTGCATGGGGTTGTTGGAATTTGGTTTGATTAATGGATTCATCTAAGTAAACTCCTCTACACACACTTGCATGAGCTCTTTTAAATTTATCTAAGATGCCTCTGCACACACTTGCACGAGCTCTTTTGGATTTTATCTACTTATATTGCATGAGCTAAGTGAGATGTTCTCCTATCACTCTTGTCATATATATATATATATATATATATATATATAAGATTTTTTCATGTACAAAATTACAGTGAGTTTGCTATTAGTTTTTAAAAATAAGAGTGTGCAATGGAAATATCTATGATGGGAGTAAATATCCTTTTCATGAATGGCCACCATTGGCCAGAGCCTTAAAGAAGAAAAGAGTATTTTGATAGGGCCGAGTGTAGAATCTGATCATCAAAGTGTGACATCTTAAAAAAAGAAAGAAAAAATTAAATATATTTAATCTTCAGGGTGTTATATGTTGAAGATCAATGGATTTGCATAATGAATCCTAGTTAATCTTAAATGTTTGGTGATATTTATTTGAGAATCATCAATATATTCTAGGCTAGTGATCGTTTTGAGTATTTTTCCACTTTGAGTTCACTTTATTTATCGCTTGAGGTTAAATCTAAGATTTGATAAGTTAATACGATCAAATAGAACTCTTTGGATTATCTTGAGTGTTTGGGATGTGCTTTTTCTAGATCATGCCCCTTCACTCCATACCACATTTTGTTTAGACATACTTACGACATACGATTATGGAAAGATTATTTTTTGTGTCTTTCGTTATGTGTTATACCGATATATTCATATGGTATGCTTATTTTGAGTCTTTGAATTGAATTTAATTCACATTCGCCATACTTTTTTACATTGATATCATATTCTTCATATTCATATCACTTTGATGTCATATGTTTCATCGTTTGGATTATTTATGCTTGTAATGCCAAGTTTGCTTGTGGTTGCCATTTTACTTCACATCACATGATATTGTTTCTTTTCCTTTATGTTAATATGTGTCACATTAAGGGGGATAAGTTGTTTATATTGTGAACTTTACCTTTGTCTATTCCCGAATAAAATGGGGGAAATGTTTTCTCAAAGGGGGAGATGTTTAACAAAGGGGAGCTTGTTTATGTTCATATGTGGATTACATATTTATTATTCCCTTTGCATCTGAAATGTGTTTTAAGTTTGAAAGTTTTAGAAGAGATGCGACAAAGTTTCACAAGAGAAAAACTACTCAAGATATTGTGTTAATCAAGTCTTAGTTTGTAGTTTTTCCTTTGACGGTAGGGATTAGGTCTTAGAGAGCTTGACGATCTAGTAAATTTTTTTTTTTTGTACAAGAATAGCTAAATGGGGAGATTTATAAGGGAAAATTTAACATTGAGTCAATTGTAACACTTATTGTAAAATTTGTAATATTAGATTTATGTATTTGGACAAAACCGTTTAAGTCATAGGTTATGATTTGTGTTCAGTTTTTCCTTTAAGCTTATGACCCACATTGAAGACCGTAGAGACCGAATCAAAGCGACATCAAGTTTTTTGTCGAGTTTCATCTTCATCCATGGGATCTCAAGAAAGGTATAAATGATGCATTATGTTTGATCCTTGGATTTGGTTTTGGGTGTTTAGTTTTTGAAAGTTTTATTGAGGCCATTTTTGAAAAAGGCGTTTAAAAAAAAATATTTTTCTTTTTAAATTCATAAAAACGAGTTTCATGGGCTGTTCAAATGAGTTCTACTATTTTGTCCGAACGAGATAAGTTTTTTTTTTAAAAGAGTTAAGTGGTTTCATTTTAACGAGATTAAAACAAAATTCGAACGAAATAAATCTGCTTGACAAGAAGTTCTCACACAAAGGTCATTTGATGTCCGTTTAAATGAGTTTAGTGGCTTTGTTCAAACAATTTTTTTGTTCATTCGAATGTGATTACCATTCGTGTTCAAATGACTTTGGTTTTCATTCAAACGAGATGCCTTAAAGTTTGTGCCGCCAACTTTTCCATTTTTCTATAAATTAGTATGTTGGACCAACAATTTTAAAGAAAGGATTTGCCAAAATATTTTTTAGTGACAAAATTAGAGCCTCCTCAACCCCAGCTTAAACCCTTTGTTTGAGATCCAAATTTCTGTATAATATGCTTGTTTGAGATCTCACGTTTGAGCACCAAGATCAAGTTTATTCTTCAATATTGTTGAATTAATTTCTCATAGTTGACTCTTTTTTTTGTTAGGCAATGGGTGGACTAGTCAATATGCAAGTAAGACAGGTGGATATCGAGACGTGGGAAGTGCTTATGTTCTGATTTCCATTGGAAGGCATTGAGTATGTGAGTTAGACTAATTTTTCCTTGTATGAGATCTATATTGTAATACACTTGTGTGGATAGGTTGTCCGAGATTTTTCCCGTTGTGGAATTTCCTCGCACATCATAGCATTGTGTGACTATTTATTTTACTATTTATATATCACCTAAATGCATGCTTAGGGAAAGATAAAATTGGGCTAATAGTTTACAACGCATGTTTAAATGATGCTTACTTAAAATTATTTTAATTTCTCATTCGATAAATTTCATTAAAAATTAAAAGTTGATGTTTGATAATTAGTTTCCCCTATTAGTAGCACTGGCACAACGTTTCTCAATAGAAATTATTAAGTACTATACACATTATGACTCTAATAAAAATCTATATGCAACTACCATAAAATATATGTATTAGGCATGTCATATTTCAAACGTGATCTTTAATTAGAGTAAATGTCTCTAACCATTTTCTTTTCAGAGTTTTCATTGTATACCAAAAACTATTACTTTATTCCATTAACGCACATGATTAATTTAGAAAAAAAACTACTTTAACTATTCTTAAATTTTCTAGTTTTCATTTTATGAAATCTATTTGTACCTTAAATTAGCACACGCCCAGTGTTTCTTAAAAGTAACATTTAACACACACTCGGAGTTTAAAAATTATTATATACACACACATGTCAAGTCTGGGATCATTACAAGAAAAATACATTTTTATGACGGTCGAAAAAATAATTTAATGACATTTATTAAAAAAAATATCATTTAAAGGTTAATACTATTATTAATGTGACATCTCTAATATAAAATGTCATTTTATATATTAGTATTAATTTTCGTGACAATTTAAATATAAAAATCATATTTTATTATAGATATTATGATATTTTTTTAAGAATTTCTAAACTAGGTGTACATATTATGACCTTTTCTCTTCCCAAAAAATTTAGAAGCGTGCTTTTTTCTTGTAAAAATTTAGAAGCGCTCTTTTGGTCTCTCGCGCACTTTCTACTCTCTCATTCACTCACGATAGTATCTTTATCTCTATCTCTCTCTCTCTCTCTCTCTCCATTTCGATAGAGATGCTGATTTGGAACGCTAAATTTATACATTCTAGTGTTTTTCTTGATAAGTACCCAGAACTTTTAATTTGTGAATCTACATATTTAGTACGTGTGTGTGTGTTTGTGTGTGTGTGTGTGTGTGTGTGTGTGTGTGTGTGTGTGTGTATTTGTGTGGAAATCACACTTTTAATATATGTACATATATGCGAAAATAAGATTCTTTTTTCTACCATATTTGGGTTTTGGTTCTCCTAATTTAATTTAGAAGGTGTTACTCAGATTTTTATGCTCCGAGCCGATATTTTAACTCTTAGGGATCGAGATAAGGTTTGAATTTCATGTGTGTTATGCACTAATTGGTTAAGATTAAAATAGTTCATGTTTACCTAATGCCTTTATTATGAGTTTGTATAATTAATGACTATGTTGACTAATGTATTCTCACGCTCGATATTAAAGGGTCTTGTTCTCGTACGACGTGACCATCGTAGTAATGTCTCTGTCTTTCAAGCCTAATGAATAATTACCAAACCCATCCAAAAATATTTTCTTTATCATAGCGACGTCTTTGTAGTTCTCACATTATAACACTTCATGCTTTTCGAATTAGAAAATAAAAAATAGTTCCAAACTTTATAATTTGTTTGATAATAATAAAGTCTACATTGTGATTTTATTGAAATGAAAAATATATAATATATATCAATGGAGGAAAAATAATTTAATTATCTTTTTTACACTTGAGAACTTTAAAGTTGATATATTTAACTCAGTTTTATATTCGACTTTGAAAGTTATGGTTATTGATGCTTTTATATATATTTCAGTACGATGAATGAAATTTGAGGATTGTATTATCTTGTATGAAAATCACATTTGTACAATTAATATTTACAGTCTTAATATATGTAAACTTTGAAAAATAGGAGCTAACAAGTCTACGATGTCCATGTACATCATGTGGAAATTTCTTTAGATGGAGTTTCAAATAAATTAAAGGTCATTTTTATGTCAACGATATTGACCAAAGTTATCATATATGGATATAGTATGGGGAAGTTTCTCCTAATTCAACTTTCTCACATGTCAGCATGAGTGACCCCATCGATCATGATAATTTGACGAAAAATCTAGAAAATGTTGATTATATGGCGGAGATGTTTGAGACAATAAATAAAGACTTGATGTGGGTTCCTAAATCATTTGAAAAGTTACTTGAGGATGCCAAAAAGTTCTATTATAAAGGGTGAAATTTTTTTATAAAGATGTCTGCACTGGTGAGTTTACTCAATTTGAAAGCAAAGAGTGGGTGGACTAATATGAGCTTTCAAACATGCTTCAATTATTTGACCAATTTCTCCCAGAAGATAATAAGCTACCATTATCTATGAAGAAGGCCACACAGACATTGTCCATGTTTGGATGGGGTATGAAAAGATTCATGCATGCCCTAATGATTGCATACTCTATAGAAAAAAGTATAATTATTCAACTGAATGACCTACTTATGTAACACAAAGGTATAAGTTGAAAAAAAATACACCCGTGGTGAAGGTGGGAGTTCCTCCAAAAGTAATATGGTATTTTCCTCCCATTCATAGGTTCAAAAGGTGGTTTCAATTTGTACAAACCGCAAAGACCTTGACTTGGTATTCAAATGAAAAACAAGTTGATGGTAAGTTATGGCACCCCACAGATTCCACTACATGGAAGTTGATGGATGATAAGTGATTAAAGTTTGCAAATAAATCTAAAAACCTTAGGTTATCACTTTCAAGAGATGGTATTAACCCACATAGTACTCTTAGTATTAAATATAGTTATTGTCCAGTCATATTGTCAACCTATAACTTTGAGTAGTCGCTGAGCACAAAGAATTTTTTTGTTTAAAATTTTTTATATTGGGTCCGCGATAGCCTGGCAATGATATCAATGATTACTTGGCACCATTAAGTGAGGACTTGAAAACCTTATGGGATGAAGGTGTACAGGCTTATGATGCTTACCTCCAAGAATCATTTACTTTGAAGGTGATATTACTATTGACCTTTAATTATTTCCCTGCATATGGTGATTTGTGTGGTTGTTTCTATAAAGGGGTATTATGCTTGTCCAATTTGTAGAGAAGAAAAAAATTCTATTCGATTAAACAATTCTAATAAGATTGTATATACATCCTATAAAAGATTTCTTCCATAAAATCATTCATTTTGAAAGAAAAAGAAAGATTTTAATGGTAAGAAAGAGTTTAGTGAACAACCTAATCCATTGAACAGAGAGAAAATACTAGAGCAGGTTGAAAATAGTAATCTATATTGGGGAAAAAGATGGGTCCAAATGAAGCGAAATACAAAAGGGAAATGACAAATTGAAACAAAAGAAGAAACATCGTGAAGAGAATATGATTGATCCTAATAATTCCAATTATTGGAAGAAAAATCAATGTTCTTTAGGTTGGGGTGTTGGAAACATTTGTTTGTTCGACGCAATTTGGATTTTATACAAATTAAGAACAATGTTTGGGACAGTATAATAGGGACACTACTCAACATTTTCGATAAGACAGAAGATGGATCAAGAGTCCTCTTGAACTTGTATAATTAGGTTTAAGAGTGGAGTTGGAACCACGTGATAATGGAAAACGGGCGTATTTACTACCCTCATGTTATACATTATCTAAAGAGGAGAAGAAAAGGGTATGCGATACGTTGCTTCGACTTAAAGTTCCTGATGCATACTCATGAAGTTTTAGTAACCTTGCATCGATGCAAGGGTTAAAATTGTTTGGTATCAAGTCCCATGATTGTCAAATACTCATGCAACAAATACTTTTGGTGTTCATTCGATCCGTGTTACCAAAGCATGTTAGATTTCCAATTATGAGGGTATGCTTTTTCTTTAATTCTCTTTGTGCAAAAGATGTAGATGTGAAGTTGAAAAATGTTCAAGATGACATTATGATCATATTATGTTTGTTAGAAATGTACTTCCCTCCAACATTATTTTATATAATGGTCCATCTATTGGTACATCTTGTTAGGGAGGTTGAACTTTGTGGTCCAGGTTTTGCTCATTGAATGTATCCATTTGAAAGGTTTGCATGTGCTTAAAAAATATGTCATTACTCTAAAAGTTTATAAGTAAACATCTTTGATATTTGATTTATTTAAAATGTTTATACTAATAAGAAATTCTTAAAGGGCTAAGTAAAAAATCTAAATCATCTAGAACGTTGCATCGCCCAATGCTATTTTTTCAAAGAAGAAATTGAATTTTGTACGATATTTTTACATGGGCTCGATGTCAAATACAACAGATGATGACGATGATAAAATAAGAGATTGTAAACCAATAGGGGGTGGAAATGTAATTGGGGTGGACGAATTGTCATGGTACCAAGCATATCATCATGTGTTACAAAACACAGATGATGTTCATTCTATATCGAGTAATTTCTCTTTTCATTGCTTTTGTAACGAATCATCTACTATATTGTATTTTATTTTAATGGTTAAAGAATTGTTCTCTATTATCAACCTTATAGGGAGAATATGGAGGGCTTGAGGATAAAGTATCCTCGAAAGTGAAAAGATGAAAATTGATTACAAGAGGAACATAACAAGATGATTATTGGTTGGCTTCATGAAAGGGTATGATTAATATCATTATGTGACAATTTAATATAATATGAAAATTATACCTAACATTTAGAAAAAATTAGGTTGAAAAGGAGTTAAATATCCCCAACAATGATGTTTCATACTTTTTAGAGTGGATAGCTTGAGGACCCCATTGAGACATGATAAAATATCAAGGTTATATCATTAATGGTTGTCGTTACCATACAAAAAAACGTGATGCTTAACGAGTTAACCAAAATAGTGGAATTAGCATTAGGGCCACAACAATGCAAGTTGCTACTAAAAGGATAAGCTTCTCTTGGTATCAATTTTGAGTTTCTATGGTGTCATCACTGAAATATGGATGCTTGATTATTTCACTTTTAAAATTTTAGTTTTTAAGTGTGATTGGGTCAACAACAGTAATGGTATTAAAGTATACTAGTTTTGCTTTAAATATGTTGATCTTTGTAGAGTTGGCAATAAAAATGGGCCCTTCATATTATTTTCTCAAGAAAACATGCTTTTTATGTTAATGACCTAATTGATCCAAAATGGTCAGTTGTTCTTGTAATTCCGTAAAGAGTTTAGCACTACAATGTGATGATGATGACTACACTGCTGTATGTGTCAAAAATCATGTTGCCACCAACGGATTTCCAATCTTTGTATTGATTAATGAAAATGAATATTCTTGTGCATGTGTAGATTTCCAATCATGTTGCCACCAACAAATTTCCAACCCTTAATTATCCGTTTAGAAGGTTCGGGGTAATAGCTATACATACAACAAAATCAATCCAGTAAAATTGGAGATAAATCAATCCATATACTCGAGATAAAAGTAACCATGCTAAGTCAATTACAGACATGCCATATGGCATCAATAACTATACCCTCAATCATTTGAGTCCTACAGGCCAAATAACAGAGTCGTGGGTGTAACGAAAGATTATTCCTTGCTCATAAGGTATGCTATAATAGAACCGGGTAAAACTACATTATATGAAATACTATGATTGCATAATCATCATTAAAAATCTGAATTAATTATACATAAATAGTTAAACAACTCTAATGAGTTCATTAATGAGAATATGATATATTGGGTCTATCACATAGTGATATCAACAAAAGGCATAATCAAAAGCATTATGTATAAATAATATTGAATAACAAATCACCTACTTGTTTAGTTTTTTCACAAAAAATTCGTGGACTTTGTTTAGGTCAAAGTGGAAGTCCGTGTAATTTCGGCAAAAGAGACAATGCATTAATATGAAAAAATTAAGGTTCGTGAAATGTTTGAAATGCGGTAAAAATTATAAAATTGTCTAGAAAGTAAATGTCACAATTTAAAATAAATTAAAGTTCACTTTGATTATTTGAGGTTACTTAGCTTTCTAATATTGGTGATAATGGACTTTTTTATTCCTATTAATGTCAAAAAGCTTTAGAAAACGTTTGAGATTAAAATAAAATAGTTAAAAAACTTTTGGGGTCTACGTGCAAAAATACTTTAAAATTTTTAAAATCCATTTTAGGGGTTATGTCGAATTAGCTTTCTGATTATCTAGACATGGTGTTATAATATACCCTTTTGACAAGAAAAATAAAATAACATTTTTTCAATTTTTTTGATTGGTCACGCGCTGAGTCAAACTATAGGTGAACTGGATTTGGCCCTACTCGCGTGCGTGGCTTACACTTCATCTTCAACCTCTCGAATTTTGACTTTCAGGTTTAAAACTTAGACCTTCAATTAAATCCTTAACAAAAAACCATTTCAGGTCATTCAAAAGCCATTCTTCCTAATGTTTCACAAGGACTCCGAAATTCTAGCTTTTAAGGGTTGAGGTTAACTGCAGAACCTTCTTCATGAACTGTAAAATTTTGAAAATTTCAATTGAATATTTAGGGATTTAGAATAAATTTCGAACCATGACAGTGGTATGGTTTGGTTTGTGTGAATTTGGAACAAAATGAATTTGGTTTGAAGTTCTAATTTATAGTTTACAGAGAGAATTTTGAATTTGAAATTTTGAATGCCGAAATGAAAAAACTCAAATTCTGGGCATGTAAGAATACTATACTAAAATTAAACATTATGGTTGAGGAGATACGAGTCTAAGGGCCCACCTTGAAACTAGTTCAAGGCCAGGAACATAAAATCCACCATTAACGATCAAGCTTTCATGGTGTTTTATGAATTTTGCAACTTAGCTTGGTATTTGTACATTATAGTTTACACGTAAAACAATAATTTAATCCTAAACTAGTGAATGAACTAATTGGAATTAAAATAACTAAGTTATAAACATAAAATATAAGTATACCCAAAAATGCCAAAATTTTGGTTTTGGTTTTGAGCTATTGTTCTACTGATTTCTTCTTCATTAAGAGGGGATTTATATAGGGGATGTTGTGGGTTGTTATTGGTTGAAATTGGGGTTGTTTTTGGCTGGTCTAATGAGAGCAGTTCTTGAAGAAAGTTTAGGGTGAAAAAATGGGTAGTTTTATCCGAGGCTACCATTGGCTCCCATAGGAAGATGATAGGTGTTTTAGGTTTTAGTCCCTAAAGGTTTTTAGTTAAGTTTTAAGGCCCTTTTCCTGTATTTCCAAACTCTTGGGGTCTTTGTGTAATTTTAAAAAACTTTGGGTTGTAATATGAGGGTCTGATTTATGACTTAAAAGGTAACGAAGTTATGGTAAAGAAATTTTGGAATTAATATTTTATTAAATGGTTTAAAAGTCAATTGAAAACTTCAGGGGGTGTTTTGAAATGATTGAAGCTTTAAGGTAACTTTGGAATTTATGTTTTTCTAAGGTTCATGTTGGTAATAATCTATTTTTTTTATATTAAAATCTTTATATGTTAATATAAGATTATTTATTCTTTGATAATATATAGAGGGATTGCAGGGGGCTTGAAGGTAATCTTTGAATTAGAGAGAGCTTCCCCAATTAACTAAAGATACTGAAGATAAATAAGTAGCGTGAAGACAACGAGGCATCTCAGTAAAATAGTCCATCAAGGTAGCTCAGTGAGGAAGGTAAGTGATGCACCTCAGCAAGAAACCTGCTGAGAGAGATCTTCTTTGTCTTCTGTTCTTACTTAGTCAAATTGTGTCATTTAATTACATTTATTGTAATGCTGTAATGAATATAATATTGAGTGTGAGGTCAAATGGTACTCGCGAGGGAGCAGGCCTAGTAAGGCTTGAGAGAGCTTACATGCTCTATCGAACGACCTCGCCGTGAGAACTTCAAAGGGACTTGGCTTGGAGGATTGACAAGTGAGGCAGCGTTAAGGCTTATCTTGAACATCTTAGATACACCTGGTAAAACACCGAGAGATCTTTCATCATGAAAGCTTATGCAGAGCAACCTTGAGTTTCATCATATATTGAGCTTCGAGCCAAACAACCCTGTACCAAATATCACATCTACTTTAGGTGATGTCATTAGCCATCTAAACACTGTCCAATCCAAACTTGAGTAAAGCACTGCGGTATTGGGGTTGTCAAACAGTTTGGTGAGACACCTTTGTGGTGATAGTCCTCTAATGCATATTTTATAGGCAAAAGGCATTTAATGATTATGACATAGGGTGCGCAAACCCATCAGGAATTTAATGCTTATGACGTAAAGTGTGAGGGGGATGTTTTTCACACTGTGGAGGATTAAAACATCTTGGGAAAAGGTGTGAGTCTATTTATTGACCTCAAACACTTATGAGAATAGAGAGTTCTCTCTGGAGAGTTTCTATCTAGAGAGATTATATTGAAGAAAAGTTATTGCAAAACCATAGAGTTACTCACCCACCATGGTCATTTATTGTGAAGCTTTTAATGGCTGACCAGAGAGATATTAGAGTTCATTAGTGTGTTGGCTACCTATTAAGGTGTATCTAGGGTGCTTACTTATCTCTCCCTTTGAATTAGTTTCTTCTGAGTTTCCTTTATTATTAGTTGTGTTATACACGAGGAACTTGTGAGTTCAATTTGAGTGTTTATTAGATACAATATTGCGTATTCATTTGTTGTTATTAAAGATTATTTGGGTTATCATTTATCACCATACTTATAGGGGTTACGACTCTACTGGCATTACTATACTCCCAGACTTCAAGGGGACTACCCTCTTATAGAGATAGTCTAATGTAGACGCGTTTCTCTGTACGGGTCTTATAATTCCACCAACCAAAAAAATTCATCCTTGAAATTACCTTTGAATAGTTTAGGATATTGTTGATATATTACATCCCTAAGTTCCCAGGTTGCTTATTTGAGTCCATGATGCTGAAATAGAACTTTCACAAAAGGGATAGTCTTTCTACTAAGTACTCGATCTTGAGTGTTTAGGATTTGAAGAGTTCTTTCTTCAAAGTCGTGGTTAGTTTGAATTGATAGTGCAACCCATGTGACAAAGTGGCTTGGGTCAGCAATATATTTTCTCAATTAAGAAACGTGGAATACATTGTGAATTTATTTCAAATTAAGGGGGTATTGCTAGTTGATATTATCATGGTCCAATATGTTTTGTAATGGTAAAAGGTCCGATGTGCCATGGTGCGAGTTTTCCCTTTCTCCTAAATCTAATAATTCCCTTTTGAGGTGAGAATTTTAAGAAAACTTGGTCTCCTTGTCGAAATTCAAGGGGCCACCTGCAATGATCGACATAAATTTTTTGTCGACTTTGAGCTTCTTTTAACCTTTTCCTGATTAAATATTTTTTCTTAGTGATTTTTGCTATAATTTATGGTCTAAAATTATGATTTTCTCCAAATTCGTTCTAACAAAACAGAGCATGACAGGGTCTTCCCTAGAGTGCTTCATAAGGAGCGAATTGAATACTAGCTTGATAACTATTATTGTAGGAAAAATCTACTAACGCTAAGTGATCGCTCTAATTTCCTGCTAGATCTAATGCACATGCTCGTAACATATCTTCTACGATTTGAATTAGGCATTAGGATTGCCCATCATTTTAGGGATTAAATGCGGTTCTAATAAGTAATTTAGTACCCATGTCTTTTTGTATAGCTTGCCAAAAATGTCCCACAAATTGAGGATCGCGATCAGATATAATAGATAAAGGAGTCCAATATAATTTGATGATTTCTTGAAGGTAGAAACTGTTGAGTCGCTGAAGTGAATCGGTGGTATGCAATCTAAGAAAGTGAGCTGATTTAGTTAATATACAAATTGAATTATATCCTTGAAATGTTGGAGGTAATCCACTAAGAATATCCATAGTTAATGATCCCATTTCCAAGCTAGGAGGGGAAGAGGTTATAAGAGTCCACATGGATGTTAGTGTTCAATCTTGACTTGTTAAACATTTATCAATAAAGGTTTGAATGTCTCATTTCATTCCTGCCCACCAAAAATTTCTTTCAAGTGCAGGCTACATTTTGGTGTTGCATGGACGGATAATAAATTTGGATTAATGATATTCTTGTAAAAGTTCTTTGGTTGGAATCTGAAGGTACACATATTCGGTTATGAAATCGCATTTCATTAATATGGTGATATGTCCATTATGCGCTAGCTTTTCCAAGTTCAATCTTTCGACATTGAGAAGCGAGAGATTTGTCGGTGGCTTATTTATCAATTATCTTCCTTTGAATACATGGGTATGCTATGATGTTATTAAGGATAGTAGAGGTTTTACTTTGTAGATTATAGTCAGTCAATGTGAGCATGATTTGATATGCAAGTTTCCTGGTTGGTCTTCCACTAGTTTTACGACTTAGGGTGTCGCCTACCTTGTTGCCTTTTCCTGGGTGGTATTGTAATTGGCACTCTTAATCTTCTAAATATTCCATCCATCTTCATTATTGCAAATTCAAAGTTTTTGGGTAAATATATATTTTAAACTTTTTTGATATGAGAATAAATGAAATTCTACTCCGTATAAGTATCATCGCTAAATTTTCAAGGAAAAAGCGATAGAGGCTAATTCTAGATTATGAACTCAAAAATTGCGTTCGTGGATTTTCAGTTATTGTGACCCATAATCTATTACTTTTCCTGATTGCATAAATACACATCTTATCCCTTATACTGAGGCATCCATGTATACATCGTAACTCGCAGTACTATAAGGTATTATGAGTACAAGGGTGGTAGTTAAGCATTCTTTCAGGGTACAGAAGGCTTGAGTACATTCTTGATTCCCCTCAAAGCATGTATCCTTTCGGGTTAATTTCATGAGAGGTAGAGTAATAGTTAATAATCTTTCATTGAATCTTCAGTGATAACAAGTTAATCCTATAAAAATGCAAATCTTAGTTACGGTAGTGGATTGGGATCATTCCATAACTACAACGGTTTTTTCTAGGTCTACTTGGATTCATAGTTCCGTAATAACATGTCTTAGAAATTTAACCTCTATTATTAGGAAGTCACTCTTTCTTTTCTTAGAATACAGTTGGTGATGTCGTAAGGTGTCTAGTGTGATTTGTAAATAAGTTTCGTGACCCCTTTCATTTTGTGAATATATCAGGATATCGTCGATGAATATGGTCACAAATTGGTCTAGAAATGTCTAAAATACGCGATGCATTAAGTCCATAAAATCGACTAGGGAATTAGTAAGTCCAAAAGATATTACTAAAAATTCTAAGTGTTCATACCGAGTTCTGAAAGCAGTTTTTGGTATGTCTTCTTCTTTTACCCTCAATTGATGATATTTGGAGGGTAAATCAATCTTCGAAAATACCTTGGCGCCTTGTAATTGATCAAATAGATAACATATTATGGGTAAAGGATATATATTCTTAATAGTGACTTTGTTCAATCTACGATAATCTTTACATAATCAAAATGAACCGTCTTTCTTTTTTTCAAATATGACTGGAGCACCCTAGCTAGATGTACTTGGTAGAATAAACCCTTTGGTTAATAATTCATCACGCTGGGTTCTAAGTTCGCATAGTTCTAGAAGTACCATTCGGTAGTGTGGTTTAAAAAATAGGATAGGTATTAGGGAGAAGATCGATTAACAACTCAATTTCTCTTGATGGGGAAATTTTCGGTAATTCTTTAGGAAATACATCTTCATAATCATCAATAAGTTTTAAATAGTAAGAGGATATATTTAAGAAAGTCCTAGCATGTTTCTCCTATAATTTTCTAGTTCGGGTGGTAGAGTTTAGAAAGATTACTTTTCTTGTAGAACAATCAATATATGCATTGTTGGTGGATAAGGCATCTATCCTAATAATGATATCGAACCCTATTATGTCTAAGACCACTAAATAAATAATAATGGCTCCTACCTCAAGTTTTACCTCATAATTTTTGCAAACTTTTCCTGACTTGGAAATGGTACCTGTAGGCATACTTATGGCAATCGGATGATCTAAAGTTATAGGGATAAGATTTTCTAAGTCCATAAACTTCAAACTAATAAATGAATGAGATGACCCGAATTAATTAATGTCTGTGTCGTAAGGTCGTGAAATAAAATAATGCCTTCAATAACGTTGTGATTGTCTGTTCAGGTTAGCAGTGAGAAAAATCGGCATTGAGTTGCATTGTTATGCATGAATCCTTGATTATTAGAGTTTCCTAACAGAGGTTTAGGAATAGATTTTCTTAGTGTAGCTGTAGGTCTTCCCATGGTTCATCATTGTTGAATGTTTCTATCGGTGTTCATAACGGGTCTAAATTTATAGTTAGGTTTACGAATATTGGGGCACTGGGGTTTAATGTGTCCAGGGGTATTTCATTCATGGCAATGAATGGTAGTACCACTATTTTGATGGTGAATCTAGTTGTATGATCGTCCTTCATTATGTTTAAAATTGGGGTGATTTTGGATGGAAAGATTTAGTGATAATTGTTACAATTATTTTGGGGAAGGGGAAGATTACTACGAGAAGTTCCACTTGGGAACGGATTATTTTCAATGAGGTTAGCTACTTCGATCATGTTACCCAACTCACGAATTTATAAAGGAATAAGGAAGGTTTTGATATTGTCTTTAATCCCTCGTTCAAAATGTTTAAATTTCTTAATATTGGTATCAACATATTCTTGAGCGTAATGGGAGAGTTTCATGAATTGAGCCTAATATTGTGTTACTATCATGTTGTCTTGTTGGAGTCCCAAAAATTCCACCATCAGCTGATCAAGTAACGATTTAGAAAAGTACTTTTTGAATAACACATCCTAAAATTTTGGCCATGTTCTTTTTTCTATATTTTGGGTCTATTTCACTGATTTCCACCAGTGACTGTCCTCGCTTTCAAATAAGTAAGTGGCTAAATTAACTCTCTAAAGGAAAAATAATTGCAAAGGGTGATTTTAACAAAAATTGTGACACCGATTATAGATGTGGAGTCTAATTTTAAATTGATTTTATCTTTTTATCCTAATCATGCATCTATAGTGATAAAATAGATCAATCAAAAAGGCAAATATGATTAGGCCTAGTTTCAGTAAAACATCCCCATAGGGCAGAAACCTTTTATTCCACTAATAACTTGCAAATCACAACTTACAAACTTACAAGTTAAATACATCAATGAATTTCTATAAAAACCCACAAAGAACATAGCCTTCAAATCAACAATGATTCCCTCGAGAACCATAATGGACCGCAACCCTAGGTCGGCCTTAGCCTTTTTCATCAGCAGCGAATCCCCGCAGGTATCACAAGTTAGCAATTGAGTGCCTCTCCACAAAAGTTCTATGCAAAAGATGTAAAACTTTCTAGGGTTCTAAACTAATTCAAAATAATAATATTATAGGATGATTTTTTGTGAATTAAAAAGGTGTTTTTCAACACAAAACGTGAAGAAATTTATACCAGATATGCTGAAACCTAGGCAAAATTCATAAAAAATCTGATAACGAAATAGGTATTTATAAAAACTTTAAATCAGTGGGTCATTCGAACAATTTTTGATCTCGTTAGAATGACTTTCAATGTCATTTGAACGATATGGATATGTCGTTTGAAGGCCTAAGAAACGGCGTATAAAAAACAAAACAGTACCATATCGTTTGAAGCAATGAAGAAACGACCTAAGAAATGACATGTGAATGTCATTTGATGATCCGTGAAAGGAACGACCTAAGAAACGATATTCAATCTTTTTGAAAAATATAAAGCCCTATTCGTTTTTGTTAAAATTAAACATCTCAAATATAATTCCATGAATTAATTCAAAACTCTAAATTGTCTTATACCTTTTGGGATGTTGGGAAGTCTTCAAACTTGGAGATGCTTGAGTTCGGTTCGTCTACTCGGTGCATGACGATTTGTATCGGGATATGCCAAACTAGCCTCAAGATATGCTACGAACAATGACAAAAAATTTATTCTTGCAAATCTACCCCTTTGGCTATTCCAGTACAAAACAAAAAAAATGATCGAACACGAAATTAAAATCATAATCTCCTATTACATATGACAAAAATCCTAACACCTTCACTGACCCTGGAATGGAATGGCATAAGTCTCTTTGTCTTCAAACACTTCTTCTTTTTTCATTAATCTTATTAATCCATGAGAAAATTTGGGAAACCAATACACATGAAATAAGAAACATATACCCTCGTGACGCATTGAGTTTGAAACAAAATATAAATCATAAATAAATAAACTCTCCCCCATAATTCAGACTCGTCAAAATTTCATTTTAATTTGCTCTCCCCCTTTATTTTTATCTGAAATAGAGAAATAGAAAAAGAAGTATAAACACTAAACATTAAGTAAAACGCATCACAATGAAGAAAAGATATCATCATAATAGATGTAAATCAATTATGTGTAATGATCATGTCAAAGGAAAATAGAACCAACTATTTTTGAAATTTTTTAATTTTTCAAAAAAAAAATGCAAATTTTACAAATACAACAAACATGCCATATTAAATATGCAAAATATATCAAGGTTAATCTGACACACATATATAGGTATAAATAACTACCAAATATGATACAAAGCACAAGCTTTACACACCAGCATAGTGTCGATGTGTCTAAACATGTGAAATGGAATGAATGGGAGCGAATTAGTAACAAAAGAATTATAACTCAAATACTCAAATATGTTCAAGAAGTTCTAATTGACTGCAAAACTTTATCAAACTAAGTTTTAGCCTCAATTGATAATCAAAATTGAGCTTAATGGACAAAGCAATCACAATGAACACAAGCTTAAAATATTAATGATTCTATAAATCAACAGCATCATGTAAAAATAAGCTTAATTGGGCTACATTATCATTGTGCAAACCGTTTGATATTTGCATCCAAACTCCCGCAAAATAATTCTTTTTTTTTCTTTTGAATGAGCATCTCAAACTAAACTAATTTCCCCCCCTTTGGCAAATTATTCTTTTTATTGCTGTAATTTTTTCTTGGTCTATTTTCATCCAGTGGCTTTCACGACAAGTTCATTATACTCTCGCAAGCCTTTCCCGTGTACACATCATTTTTCAATATTAAACAAATCCTCATGGGCAGCGGTACTTACATGCACAAATCCTCTATAGTCAAATAAACATGTAGATGATAAAATTGATAGGAGAACATCTCGCCAAGCTCAAATGTACCTGATGAAGTCAAAATCAATTAAGCTCGTGCATGTGAGTGTGGAGGTATAAACAAAGTCGAATCTGTAAAGCAAGTCAATTTCGAAACAACTCCATAAACATAGTTAAGAACAATCTAAGCATTTAAAGTCATAACCAAATGTCCTATACACATGAAAATTGCAAAATGAATTGGATTCAAAGACATAAATATGCCACACCAAATGTGTAAAACTAAAATACACCAAGAACCGAAAATATTTTTAAATTTTTCAAACTATTTTTCAAAAGCAAAATATTTTTATATTTTCAAAAAAATATAAAACCAATTTTTTTCTTTATTTTTTTCAATATGACTCAGTAAAAGAAAAATATAATACAAAAAATACACATGTCATAACACTAGCGAAAGTATATCACGAGGCACAACTAGCATATGACAAACAAAATCATACGAGCAATCAACAATATGAAATAACATGTGATGCATCACGTGAAAGGATGTGAGAATCAACCAATCTAATGTTTAACGTATCCAAAAGAATTTCCTAACCCAATCCGGTGTATACCTAGTGCGAAGAGTTTCGGTAACCGACGAGACACTACAGTTTAATTTTCTAGAACCTCTTCCAAGATCAAAACAAAAATGCCTAAGGTGACATTTCCTACCACAACGAGAACATGTGTAAACGTGCTTGGGATGTGTTAACCCTCTAAAAATGAACAATGGTCTTGTCTTTAACATCATAAGCATTAAAAACAGATACGCTAGAACCATCACTACTTGAATCTTTTAAATCATTTTTTAACCTCAAAGTTTTAGACTCAAGCAAAAAATTAAACCCTTCCAATTTTAAGAACTCCTTCTTTAAATTATCAATCAGACCTAGAAGACTATCTCGCTCCCCCTCAATGAAAGCAAACTTATCCCTAAGAGTCTTCTCACATGGCTTAAAATTATTAACCAAAATAATTTATCCTCATTTGCACAAACACAAATCCCAGAATTTTTAAAGTCCTCCAATTCTTTTTCTAAAAACTGGACTCTTTCATCACTCTCTTTCTTGGAAAATTCTAATTTTCTAAAATTACGGTAGATCTCCACATGTTTCTCACAATAAAAATCTCTTTGATTTTGAACAAATTGCAAAATTTTGATAGAAGATTTATAACAAAAGTTTTCTTTTTCAACAGTTATCATTCTTTTGCCAATCTGTAAACTCAAACGAATCAAATCATCAACACTAATATTATCCATTGAGAAACCAAACAAGAGACTGAAAACAACAAACCACCCAAAAAGCACACCATTTTGATAAAATTAGGATCACTCGATAACTTATAGTAACTTGATATGATACCAATTTGTCAACGCAAAATAATTGCAAATGGTTAATTCAATAAAAATTGTGACACTAATTATATATGTGGAAGCTAATTTTAAGTTAATTTTATCTTTATATCCTTAGCATGCATGTAACGCCCCTATTTGGATTAGAGTTACCGTTGGAATAACCCGTATCGGAACTAAGGTGTTAAGGAGGAGGGGGATAAAACATTTTATCAAATTGGAAAACAGTTGCCACATTATACTTCAAGAAAACCTTTGATTTCTTTTAGTGTAAAAAGGTGAGTCCCATATCATGTAGGTTAGTATTCGATTAACAATTTAACAAGTAAACATTTAACAAGATTTAATCCATAAATAAAGTATAAATCCCTGTATTATTACAATTTCCAAATAGTTCCAGTTCAAACCAAATTATCTTAAGAAAACACAAGGGATTACAGTTCAAAATAAGTTTATGGATTAAAATCGGTTGTAAAGCCTCTCACGATGACTTGCTCTTTCCGCGGCCTTTCCAACGTCCTTACCTGCGTACCACCTATTGTACCTGGGGTTTTGGAAAATAGGGTATGAGCGAAAATCGCAGTACAGTTAGAATACTAAGAATTAATTTTCGTAGAAAAATACTATACATATACAACGCATTTTATGAATTTCAAAAATCGTCATTGTCCCATATTCATTAATTATCATTAATGATTATCTTAGTTAACATTTAACTATGGCAACAATATTCAAGAGGTCTTCATTATATTTAACTAGGTTATCATTTTTCTACACTAACAAGATTCTTTAACTTAGTCGTAAATGCATCTACATGCAATGCCCTGGGCTACGTGTCCACTCACACTTAGCATTTTCGATGTCCCATGCCAGGGACGTAATTAATTCCAATTATGTCATCCACATAATTATTAATGAATTCTTATTCATTCATTAGTTTAAGTTTCATGAATTTTTCTCGCTCATTACTTATCATTATTTTTGTGATTTAGCCAGCAAACACTCACGGACTTGGTGGCCTCACGCCACCGGTCTCCGCCACCGTATACTACTGCAGCTGGTTTGGGGTCATTCACCACTAGGGATGTCATGCCCTCCTTAATTATTTTCTCTCGATGTCATCCAAATATCATTTATCTTTCATATGTTCAACATTATTCTCAATGCTCACATTCAACTTATCCGATTTTATCATTTAAAACCCGTTATTAGCAATTTTCTAACGAGCCGAGGAGGCATTCTAGTGTCAATATCAAACAATAAAAATATACAAATCACCATTTTAGACCTTAATTTATCAAAATGCCTTCTTACACTTTTACTATCAAAAAAGTATTTCCTTAGCATTTTTCAAGCAAAAATACTATTTAAGTGACTTTTCCTCATATTTACCAAATCTGGCACTAAGGCATTTTTGTAAACCAAAAATTGACTTTTTAAGTGGGTTTTAAGTATAAAAATCATTTTTTAATCACGAACATTTGACCCATTAATAATTATGAATAATCCATTTTAACATAACTTTGCATAATAGTCCATTTATACTAAAATTAAGTCATATATAACATGTTTAAGAAACTTCAACTAAAATTATGACTTAAATGATTTTGGGGCTCTTTTTTTAAAATTTTTAATTAAACTAATATTTTTTTCTCATTAATCATCTTAAATCTCAAGATTAAAGCACATTACACATTCTACACATACAAATGGGTATTCTACCTAAGAATAACCCTTAAATGCAATTAATATGTGTATTTTCATGTAGTCTTTCATTTTCATTATTTATTTCATGAGATTTATATATTTCAATAATGAATTAAGCAATAGCAATATTCTGAAATTACTTTCAAAAGATCATCTTCTCCATTTTTCAACACTAACAAAATGGGTTTTCATATATATCGGAAAATAAGTTGAGTCACTTATTTAGCATGGATTTAACAATAACTACACATGAGTTTGCATTTAAAAAAGGAGTTTAGAGTGGAGGAAAATCATACCTGTTAATGGAGAGTGAGTGTAGATGTGAAGAATATGGTGAAGATGCTTCCAAACTTCCACCAAAAAAGTCCCCGACAAAGCTTCCTTTGAGCTTCAAAACCCCACTTTAGTGAGTCCACTAGCTCTCCAAGCTTTGGTAGGAGATTTAATGGAGTTTGTGAGGCCCTTATAGTGGTGTTTTGGTGGTGGGAAGATGAAGTGGAGTGGAGCTACGAATTTAGGACTATTTTTTTGTTACAAGAACACAATACAAGGAGGGATGCACATTTGAGAAATGGCCAAGGTATTTTTTCACGTTCATGTCTTCCTACTCTCTCTCTTATAAGCTAGAAGAGGCATTCTTGAAGTCTTACCCAAAAATCAGAAGCTGGAGTGTCCCAAAATGTGTAAAAATCCTTCCCAAAGTCTTAAAGGCTGGATAGAAAAAGACCCTACACAACTACCATCTTAACATCTCAAATTTGAAAGAGGCACCAAGCTAAGGGCTGCCACTATGCTTCGACTCCTCTATTTCTTTATTATTATTTTTTTTGCAACTATAAACTTCAGGGTCTTATACCTTTTTTTTAAACTATTAACTTAAGAATCACATTCCTTGCATTTTTGAGTGAAAACCCATATTCACACTAATCGTTTGGACTCCCGGAATGTCCTATACATAGCGCACAAAATAGGGACCTCCGTAAAAAAGTATTTTTTTATTTTTCTCTTCATTATAATATTCCTTATACTTTTGTTAGTCAAAAAACATATTCACAATATTGTTTTGACCTTCCGAGGCGTCCTAAACAATATGCGCAAGAAACGGGACCTCCACGCAAAACGTATATTTTCGCATGATCCCTTATATTTTTATGAGTCTAAATATATAGTCAGAATATTTTTTTGACCTTTTGAGATGTCCTAAATAATACGCGCAAGAAATAGGACCTCCGCGCAAAACATATTTTTTTCTATTTTTCTTCGCATGGTAATATTTCTTATATTTTTATGAGTCTAAATATATAGTTGGAATATTTTTTTGACCTTTCGAGATGTCATAAACTATACGTGCAAAATTAGACTTTCGCTGTGTAACGCGACATAAGACAATTAGTACACAAGCTCGCATAGCGTTCGTTGCTTGTTCGAATAGCGTGAAAGTTAACTAAAATACTTAAAATAATTATACGAACATAAATCATAACTCATGAGGGAACATGCGGCGTAAAAGTATTTATTAAGGGAGCGTTGCTAAATAAAAGGATAATCGAGTGAGTACAATTTAAAGGTGAGGGTATTACACTCTCCCCTCCTTAGGAGATTTTATCCCTGAAATTCATGCTAAGTCACTTAAAAAGATGTGGGTGTTTCTCTCGCATCTCGGCTTCTCGCTCCCAAGTGGCACCTTCGACTCCCTGCGACTCCAATAGGACCTTCACCAACGGAATGGATTTGTTGCGCAGAACCCGATTCTCTCGATCCAAGATGGATATGGGTTATCGAGTTCAGAATGTTATATCCTCTTCTAAATAAATGTTCTTCCAGTTGATCAGATGGCGAGGATCATGCAGATACTTTTTCAGCATAGAGATGTAGAAGACATTGTGGACATGAACTAACTGTGGAGGTAGCACTAATCGGTATGAGACATCCCCGACCCTTTCCAAAATCTCGAAGGGTCCAATGTACCGACGAGAAAGCTTGCCCTTCTGACCAAATCACTGACTACCAATCCTATCCCTGACCTTTAACAACACTTTATCACCCACTCCGAACTCTAACGGTGTATGTCGATTGTCGATGTAATTCTTCTTTTTGGCCTGAGGCGTCACTAACCTCTCTCGTATCAATTGAACCTTTTCGGTCATCTCCCTGATCATATTCATTTTTGTAAGATGCTTCTCCCCCACCTCTGCCCAACACACTAGAGAACGACATGGTCTCCCATAAAGGGCCTCGAAGGGGACCATCCCGATACTAGCTTGGTAACTATTGTTGTACGAAAGCTCCATTAGAGGCAAGTTTTCATCCCAACTACCCTGAAAGTCAAGTGCACATGCCCGTAACAAGTCTGCCAAAATATAGATCGTACGATCTAATTGTCCGTCTGTCTTTGGATGGTATGTCGTACTCAAATTCAAATCGGTACCCAACTCCTGTTGAACCTTCCTTCAGAACCGTGAAACAAATCAAGGATCTCTATCAGAAATAATGGTCAAGGGTATGCCGTGGAGTTTAAAAATATCCCGTATGTACATCCTGGCCAGCTTTGCTATGCTATCCGTGATCCTGATCGTCAATAATTGTGCAGACTTCATGAGATGATCCACCACGACCAAAACTGCATCATGGCCCCATTCAGATCGAGGTAACGTTGTGACAAAGTCCATAGTGATGTGCTACCACTTCCCCTCGGTTATTGGGAGTGGTTGCAACAACCTAGTTGGCTTCTTGTGATCGACCTTCACCTGCTGCCACGTATAGCACTTAGCTACAAACATCGCTACATCCTGCTTCATCCCAGACCACAAGAAATCTCTACACAAGTCCTTATACATCTTCGTCGCACCCGGATGTATGCCGAACCGATACTGATGGAATTTTGCAAGGATCTCTGCCCGAAGATCTTTAATAACTGGCACAATTAACCTACCCTTGTGCTGGACACCTCCATCCTGATCAACCATGAGAGTATTGGATTTCTCACCATTCTGAATACGGTTTCGAAAATGCATAATCTCTTCATCATAGATTTGTTCATCAAGAACCTTCTGGTGAACCACTGGCTTAGCCATAATACCCCATAAGTAGGCTCTATGATTTTGCCACTGAACATGTAGCTCACATTTCTGAAGCTCCCCATACATCTTCCTGCGGTACACCTCATCGCCGCTAAGGTGGGACCCGACTTCCTACTAAGAGAATCGGCCACCACATTAGCCTTCCCCGAATGATACTCTAACATGAAATCATAGTCCTCTAAAAGCTCAATCCACCTCCGTTGCTGAAGGTTGATTTCTCGCTGAGTGAAGATGTACATGAGGCTCTTGTGATTGGTGAACACCTCAGACCTTTCTCTATACAAGTAATACTGCCATATCTTCAAGGGAAACACAACTGCTGCCAACTATCAATCATGGGTGGGGTAGTTACTCTCATGAGTTTTAAGCTGACGGGATGCATAGGCAACTACCTGACCCTCCTGCATGAGTACTGCTCCAAGGCCTGATCCAGAAGCATCACAATATACAGTATAACCCTTTCCCCATTCGGGAAGAATGAGGATAGGTGTCGAGGTAAGCCTGACCTTTAACTCTTGAAAGGTGGACTCATACTCATCTGACCACTTAAAAGGGGCACCCTTCTATGTCAACCGCATGAGATGTAATGCAAATCTGGAAAAATTCTGAACAAATCTATGGTAATAGCCGGCCAAGCCAAGGAAACTTCGAATATATGTGACTGTCTCCGATCTTTCCCATACGAAAAATGGCTTCAACCTTGGACGAATCAATAAAAATGCCTGAGTCAAATACCATATGGCAAAGAAACTTGACCTCATCCGTTAAGAATTCACAGTTGCTGAACTTTGCATACAACATGTTCTCCCTGAGAACCTTAAGATTCGTACACAAGTTCTCCTCATGGTCAATATCAGAAGATGAATACACTAGGATATCATCAAAAAAATTACCATAAATCGATCCAAATACGGGAGATAGATTTTATTCATGAGATCCATGAATAAGGCTAGGGAATTAGTCAAATCGAAAGGCATGACCAAGAACTCATAATGTCCGTACAATGTGCGAAATACGTTCTTAAGAATATCTTCCTCCTTCGCCCTCAATTGGTGATAAACTGATCGGAGATCAATCTTGGAGAACCTCCCTGCTCCTAGAAGTTGATCAAATAAGTCATCAATCCGCAGCATCAAATACTTGTTCTTAACCGTCACCTGATTCAGTTGTCAATAATTGATACAAAGCCAAAGAGAATTGTCCTTCTTCTTGGCAAAAAGGATTAGTGCACCCAACGGGAACACACTAGGGCATATAAATCCCTTTATCACCAAATCATCCAACTGAGTTCTCAACTCTAGTAACTCCATGGGTAACATCCTATAAGGAGGAATTGAAACAGGCATCACACCGTGATGAACGTCAATGGAGAAATCGATATCTCGACTCGGAGGTAATCCTGGGACATCCGCATGAAATACATCGGGAAACTCCTGTACAGCGGGGTAGTCTGCAACCATACGATCTGGTTCCTCTTGGGACATGTTTCCACCAACATTTAAAACCAAAAACTACCTTTCTATGTGGGTTTGAAGTACAAAAGTCATTCTTTAATGTACTACATGTTTCCACCAACATTTAACCCATTAATAATGATGAATAATCCATTTTAACATAACTTTGCATAATAGTCCAACTATACTAAAATTAAGTCATATATAGCATGTTTAAAAAGCTTCAACTAAAATTATAACTTAAATGATTTCGGGACTGTTTTTATCAAATTTTTAATCACATATTTAAAATAATATTTTTTCTCATTAATCATCTTAAATCTCAAGATTAAAGCATATTACACATTTTACACATACATATGGGTATTCTAACTAGGAATAACCTTTAAATGCAACTAATATGTGTATTTTCATATAGTCTTTCATTTTCACTATTTATTTCATGAGATTTATATATTTCAAACATGATTTAAGCAATAGCAATGTTCTGAAATTATTTTCAAAAGATCATCGTCTCCATTTTTCAACAATAACAAAATGGATTTTCACATATATAGGAAAATAAGGAGTGTCACTTGTCTAGCATGGATTTAACAACAACTACACATGAGTTTGTATTTAAATAAGGAGTTTAGAGTGGAGGAAAATCTTACTTGTTAATGGAGAGTGAGTATAGATGTGAAGAAGATGCCTCCAAAGTTCCACGAAAAAAGTCCCCAACAAAGCTTCCTTTGATCTCCAAAAACTCAGTATAGTCATATCCACTTGTTGTCCAAGCTTTTGGTAGGAGCTTTAATGGAGTTCTGAGGCCCTTCTAGTGGTGTTTTGTGGTGGGAAGATGAAGGGGAGTGGAGCTACGAATTTAGGATTATCTTCTGGTTGCAAGAACACAAGAGGAGGAGGGATGCAAATATGAGAAATGGCTAAGGTTTTTTTCACATCCATGGCTTCCTAATCTCTCTCTATCTATCTATCTCTCTCTCTCTCTCTCTCTCTCTCTATCTATCTATCTATCTATCTATCTATCTATCTATCTATCTATCTATCTATCTATCTATCTATCTCTATCTCTTATAAGATATAAGGGGCATTCTTGAAGCCTTACCCAAAAATTAGAAGCTAGAGTGTCCAAAAATTTGTAAAAAACCTTCCCAAAGTCTTAAAGGCTGGATAGAAAAAGACTCTACACAACTACCATCTTAACATCTCAAATTTGAAAGAGGCGCCCAGCCAAGCCCTTCCACCATGCGTCTACTTCTCTATTTTTTTATTATTATTTTTTTGCAACTAAAAACCTTAGGGTCTTATTCCTTGCTTTCTTTTGAAAATTTTAACTAAAGATCACATTCCTTGCATTTTTTGAGTGAAAAATCATATTCACACTAATCGTTTGGACTCCCAAAAATACATGGCGAGTAAAGTAAGGACCTCCACGCAAAAGTATCTTTTTAAAAAAAATCTCTTCATAATAATATTCCTTATATTTTTGTGAGTCAAAAAACATATTCACAATATTTTTTTGACTTTTCGAGGCGTCCTAAACAATACGTTCAAGAAACGAGACCTCCGCGCAAAATATATTTTTTTTCTATTTTTCTTCACATGGTAATATCCCTTATATTTTTATGAGTCTAAATATATAGTCGGAATATTTTTTGACCTTTCGAGATGTCCTAAACAATACGCGCAAGAAATGGGACCTCCGCGCAAAAAAAAAAAAAAATCGATTTTTCTTCACATGGTTATATTCCTTATATTTTTATGAGTCTAAATATATAGTCAGAATATTTTTTTGACATTTCGAGATGTCCTATACAATACTCGCAAAACTAGACTATCCTTGTGTCGCGCGTCATAAGACAATTAGTACACAAGCTCGCGTAGCGTTCGTTGCTTGTCCGAATCGCGTGAAACTTAACCAAAATACTTAAAATAATTATACGAACATAAATCATAACCCATTAGGGAACATGCCACGTAATTTTTTTTTATTAACGGAGCGTTGCAAAATAAAAGGATAATCGTACGAGTACAATTTAAAGGTGCAGGTATTACGATGCATCTATGGTGATAAAACAGATAAATCAAACAAACAAATATGACAAGGCTAAGTTTCAGAAAAAATCCCCACACGGCTAAAAACTTTTATTCTACTAATAAATTGCAAATCACAACTTACAAACTTACAAGTGAAATACAACAATGAAATTCCGCAGATTCCCACAAAGATCGTAGCCTTCAAATCAACAATGATTCCCTCGAGAACCACAATGGAGAGTAGCCTTATGTTAGCCTTAGCCTTCATCTTCAGCAGTGAATCACTACAAGTATCACAAGATAGCAATGAATTGCCTTTCCACAAAAGGTTTATGCAAAAGATACAAAACTTTATAGGGTTCTAAACTAATTCATAAGAATAATATAGCAGGATGCTTTTTTGTGAATTAAAACATTTTTTCAACACAAAACTTGAAGAAATTTTATAGCAGATTTGTATAAATGTAGTTGGCAAAACCCTTCAACAATTTGATTACGAGATAGGTATTTGTAAAAAAATTAAGTCGGCGGGTCATTCGAACGATTTTGTGATGTCATTTGAACGACAAAGGAATGTCGTTAGAACGACTTTCAATGTCATTTGAACGACAAGGAGATGTCATTTGAAGGCCTAAGAAACGACGTAGAAAAAACAAAACAGTACCATGTCATTTGAAGTAATGAAGAAACAACCTAAGAAATGACCTAAGAAATGACATATGAATGTCGTTTGATGATCCGGGGAAGGAACGACCAAAGAAACAACATTCAATCTTTTTGTAAAAACAAAAATTCTTTTTGAAAAATAAAAAGCCCTATTCATTTTTTTATAAAATTAAACATCCCAAATATAATGCCATGAGTTAATTCAAAAATCTAAATCATTTTATACCCTTTAGGATGTCGGGAAGTCTTTAAATTTGGAGATTCTTGAGTTCATTTCGTCTTGTCGATGCGTGACAATTTGTAACGGGATATGACAAACTAGCTTAAAGCTATTCTATGAATAATGACAGAAAAATTGTTCTTACAAACTCAGAGATTAGGTACTATTCCTACTTTGTTTATAACCTTTAGAGTTTTCCTGAACCAGCATTCGACTTTTGATTCTCTAGGTTTCCCATGAAAAGTAAGGGTTCATTGTTGTAGAAATTCCTTTAGAGCATTCATTCGTTGAACCTCTGTATATATCTCAATTCCTGTTATAAGATTATGACATTCTTGTGTTAGTCTAGTGAGTTATTTCAAACATATGGATATGCTACCCATAGCCGTATAGGGATTGGTTGACGTAGATCCCGATCGTGGTGTTTCAATAACATTACGAGTATTCACCATCCTATATAAATAAGAAATAATTAAAGCATAACCTATTCGTAAAAAAGTTTATAAAATAAAACGAGTTAGATTAAAACATCCTTCTAACTACTATAAGTAAAATTTAGCATATCTATAATAAAAAATTATTGTTAAAACATCCTAAATTTTTTTATTAGTTCCTAATCTTCTATATTAGTAGTAACGTAACACTTCATTTATCACACTGCTCTTACACACATTCCCACAAGTTATTTATTTTACAATGCCCATGACCCTTTCAGTTATCTATCCAGCTTGAGACATAAGCTCTCCCTACTCCTAATCCTGTTCCCCAGAAGCATCGATACTTGCGCCTGATGATGATGTGGTAGTATCAAGAGATGGTAGATCTGGTCCATAGTCATCAGGATATACCGATGGTGTTATATGTAGTTCTTCCTCCAGGGAGGCATTCCATGCTAAGTGAATTGCTTGCTACAAGAACTCTTCATCCTCAACAAATAATCAAGCCTATTTCATTGCCTTCTCCTCTCCTAATAATCGACATGTCAATAGGTTATGCTTAATGTTTGGTGTTCCAACATCCCATTCTCGATCGATGCCCCTAATTGGATTATATAATTTATTATACCCTTATTCTCTAATAGCTTGGCTAAACAGTTCTTGGTCAACACCATCGGTGATCAAGTAGATGTTATCACATACATTCGTTGTTGCAAGACAAATAATTAGTATTAAGGATAATCTAAAGAAATTACGAAAGAATAAAATAACTATATTACTAAATATGTCCCGCATAGGAGTAGTAAACATGACACTCTTAAGTAAGCTATGATACCATGTTATCACGTACGGAATAATCAGGGTTGATTAAGGGTTGGGTTGATAGGTTAAACGGGGAAATAATTAAATAGAGGAAATATAAATTATAATGATAAGAGATAGACTAAATAATAGTAGTATCTTTCAACATTAAGTAAAGTGTAGAAATACATTATTCATTACATGCATTCAAGATAGAGTCATTATCTTTTATTATATATTCCAGATAGGAAAAGAAAAAGAAAAAAAAAGTTATGTCATGTACCTTGGTACAACATCAATTACATCCGTTTTTAAGTAGTAACATAGGAAATTATGATAAGGTCTTCGATTTTGTGACTGATTTTCCATGAGTATATAATTGCTAGAGTAACATGAGGTGATGCATTAGATTTTAGCGGGGTCAGGGAGATGTTGCCTTTTATATTTCTTGAGTCCATTTGGAATTTCAAAAATGTAAGAAAAATTTCCAAGTAGATAATTCTCATCCTATACAATTCAAAACATGAATTTCTTTGATGGGTCAGTATAAGAAATTCAATATGAAAATGGATTCAATATCAGGATAAGAAATCATTTAGTTGGAATGATATAACTAAAAAAATAGAAATATCTTTTTAGAGCTGGTAATAGTTAGGGGTGGTTTCTAAATAAAGAACCCATAATTATCTGTTTAGAGGCTTTAGGGTAATAGCCATACATACAACAAAATCGATCCAATAAACTTGAAGATATATCAATCAAGACACTGGAGATAAAAGTAATCGTACTAAGTCAATTACAGATATTCCATATGATAATCCCTCAATCATATGAGTCAGGACAAATAATATAGTTATGGGTGTAATGAAAGATTATTCCCTAGTCATAATGTATGCTATAATAGAACTCGGTAAACTGCATCCTATGAAATAGTATGATTGCATAATCATTATTAAAATCTGAATTAATTTTATATAAGTATTTGAACTACTCAAATGAGTTCATCAATGAGAATATGATATCCTGGGTCTATCATATAGTGATATCAACAAAAGGTGAAATCAAAAGCATTGTGTGAAAATAATATTGAATAAGAAATCACCTACTTGTTGTTTAGGTTTAACCAAAAAGTTTCATGAAGTTTGTTTAGGTCAAGGGGGAAGTTCCTAAAATTCTGACAACAGAGACTCTATTTATGTGTAAGAATATGGTTTGTGAAATGTTTGAAGTGAGGTAAAAATTATAAAATTGAGTAGTAAATAAATGTAGGGGTTTAAAATTAAAATAAGGTTTGGTTATATTACTAAAGGTTCCTTAGCTTTTTAAGATTGGTGCGAATAGAGTTTTTTATTCCTAATAATGTAAAAAAAAATTGAGATGAAATACAAAAATAAAAAAACTTTAGGGGTTTATGTTCAAACTTACTTTAAACTTTAAAATCCATTTTAGGGGTAATGTCAAATTATCTTTCTGGTTATCCAGACAGGGTGTTATATTATACCATTTTGATCAGAAAAATAAAATAATATTTTTGGAATAAATTTTAGAAATTTCTGATTAGTTACGCGCGAAGTCAAAATATACATGCGCTGGATTTGACCCAACTCGCACGGGTGGCTTACACTTCATCTTTAACCTCTCGAATTTTGACTTTCAGGTTTAAAACTTTTACCTTCAATTAAATCCATTACATAAAACCATTTGAGGTGATTCAAAGGCCATTCTTCCTAATTTTTCACGAGGATTCCAAAAATATAACTTTTAAGGGTTAAGGTTAACTATAGCTCTTTCTTCATGAACTGTAAAATTTCTAAGATTTTAGTTTAATATTCGTAGATTCAGAATGAAATTCGAACCATGGAAGTTGTATGGTTTGGTTTTTGTGTGAATTTGGAACAAAATGAATGTGGTTTGAAGTTCTAATTTATCGTTTACATAGAGAATTTAAAATTTGAAATTTTGACTATCAAAATGAAAGAACTCGATTTTGGGGCAAGTAATCATACTATACTGAAATTAAACATTATGGTTGAGTTGCTATGAGTCTAAGGACATGTATACCCACCTTGAAACTGGTTCAAGGCCAAGAACCATTAAATCTCAAGGTTTCATGGTGTTTCTGAATTTTGCACCATAGCTTGGTTTCTCTACGTTAAAGTTTACGTTTAAAAGTATAATTGAATCATTAACTAGTGCAGAAACTATTTAGAATTGAAAGAACTAAGTTATAAAAATAAATGTAAGTATACCCGAAAATGCCAAAATTTTGGTTTAGGTTTTAGCCTATTGTTCTACTGATTTCTTCTGCACTAAGAGGGGCTTTATATAGGGAAGGTTCTAGGGGTGTTATTGGTCAAAACTGGGGTGATTTTTGGTTGGTTTAATGAGAGAAATTCTTGAATAAAGTTTAGGGTGTAATAATAGGTAGGTTTACCTTCAGCTAACATTGGCTCCCATGGTGTTTAGATGAAAGTCTTATCAGTCCAAATGATAAGGAAAATGACAGGTGTTTTAAGTTTTAGTCCTTAAAGGCTTTTGGTTAAGTTTTAAGGCCTTTTTCCTTTATTTTCAAACTTTTGGGATTTTTATGTAATTTTTAAAACTTAGGGAAGTAATATGAGGGGCTGATTTATGACTTTAAAAGGTAATGAAGTTATTTGTAAACAAATTTTGGAATGTGTAGTTCATTTACATGGTTTAAAAGTCAATTGAAAACTTTAGGGGTGTTTTATAATGAATGAAACTTTAAGGTAACTTTGGAAGTTATTTTTTTCTAAAGTTCATATTAGTAACATTCCAAGAATGTTTACTACAATATTTATATGTGAAGATAAGATTATGTATTCTTTGATTATATAGACAGAGATAGTCTAATCTAGATGCGTTTTTCTATGCGGGTCTTACAACATTCACATTATTTTGATTTGTTTCAGTTCGATGAGAATGTTGGGAAATGGTTAAATATAAGTTGGATATCATTTTCCTAATTTATCTACATTATGTATAAGTTCTCTTTAATGAATATGCTTCCATCAGTTTATGCTCCTAATATATTCACTTGTGGTTGCTCTCATAACATAGGTATAAAAAGGAATGGATACTAACAAAGGCGATGCTTCTAACTCATAGGAATAGAGAGAAAATTTAGGTTTGCTTCTAACTCAAATTATAGGCATGCTTCTGTGGGTACCTCGATTTGCCATCATGAGCCCAGACGAGTAGCCCAATATAAAAGGCCCAAAGTCTGGGCTCCTCTCATCTCAACTGAATTCGGTTATGACTTAGTCTACCCCTAAAATCTCGTAAGGAGATATTCTAGGAGTAAAAAGTGGATGTGGGGAAGTCCAACACCCCCACTCCTCGAGAACAAACATGTATATAACAAACCCTAAGCCTGGGGCAAAAAACACGCATTATATTCTCTGTAAAACACTCCCCGGAGTATATAAAAATAAGACTGAGAGCACCACCATGGACGTAGGCATTCTTGCTGAACCACGTACATAATGTGTTATGTGATTGGCATTCGTTATCTTCTTTATTTGCTTGGGTGATTGCGCTTTTCTCATTTATTTGTGTTGAATATAATTGTCACCATAATTGGCATCGTGTGTGGGAAATATTTATCTCCCTTGAGAAATCCCTTACCAACTAAGAAGCTAGAACGTCCGATCACAGTAGCAACGCCCCTCAGGCAGGGGATATCGAAGAATAGCCTGCCCCTTGCAGGATCAGATCTGAAGTTCGGTGTTCATATTAAAGGGCTCGCCTGGACAGGCTAACCTCGGAGGAGATCCAGGGACCAGCGAGGTCCACACAAATCTCCAGATTGATTGATGCCTATGAGTCAAGGCTCCAAGAGCAAAGGAAGTACGCTCGCAAGAAAGAGGCTGAGAACGCTAGCCTCAAAATGAAGTTAGAGAGGTTATAGAAAGAACTCCATCACAACACTAGGTGACGTCCATACCGCACTCCTAGCCCTCAAGCGAGCAAGTCTCATAGCCGAGGAAGGATCCCCAGACATGGATCCCAGAGAAGTGAGAAGCTCGAGTCAGATGATGACTTGCTCGAGAAACATCGACCAGCTCACCGTTATAGGAGCCCCGCTCGAGGTGATGAGAATATACAAAATTTGGTCCGAAGAGAAATGGACCAACACCCAGCACATCGGGGTGCCAAATCAACCAGGGAGCTCGCTCGGCGAGATCTCAAGACCAAGATGAAATACCCATTTTCATGGGAGATAGAAGAAGAGGAAGCCCCCAAGAAATTTGCTATTCCGAGATTCAAGATCTATGACGAAAAAACTGACCATATCGATCACGTTAGGCAGTACAGGCAGGCCATGACTCTCTGAAACCATCGGGATGCACTAATGTGTCGGATTTTCCCCTCAAGCCTGCACACATGGCCCAGAAGTGGTTCGAGAGGCTCCCTTACAGGTCCATCAGGAGCTTTGAGTCCCTTATCGAGCTCTTCATGGCTCTCTTTATTACCAACAGCTCCCATCGTAAGAGGATGGATGATTTGCTAACAATGAAGAATATACCACAGGAGAGCCTTCGGGACAACACAAATAGGTAGTGGGAATTGTTCAACGAGGTTGAGGACTGCTCAGAACAGGTAGCAGTGGCCTCTTTCAAGATCGTCCTACCCAACTCTTACCTTCTGCACCAATCCCTAATAAAGAAGGAGGCCATAACCATAGATGACCTGATGGATCGCATCGAGAAATACACCAAAGTGGAGGATGTGACCCTCTTTAGTAAAGGGGAAAACGGTCGAACCAAGCTCGCTGCCAAGGGCAATGACAAAATTAAAAACCAGAAGAAAGGACGCAAGAATGGGGAAAAGAATGGCTCTAAGAATGGAGGCAAAAATGATGCTTCAAAAGCATTTCAGGCAGTGAACACTGTCTTCAAAGAACCAATCTACAAGATCCTTATGAAGATCAAAGATGAGACATTTCTTAAGTGGCCCAAAAAGATGGGAGGAGATCCCTCAAAGAGAAACAATGCACTGAGATGCGCTTTTCACAAGGAGGGGGGATATAAAACTGAGCATTGCAAGGCTCTTAAGTCTCACCTCAAAGAACTGGCCCAGAATGGGCACCTGAACGAGTTTATGGAGAAAAAGGCAGAGAAAATCACTGCCAATGGATACACAAGGCCCGATAATGTACTCGAGGATAATGCTGGCCATGAATTTGCAGTAATTCATGGGGCATCTGATATGAAGCAGATTCAAGGGAATTCAACTCGGGTGGAAATAAAAAAGCTTATAGCAGTAATGCAAGCTTTTCAGATCAATCCAGCGAACACACAGTTAGGAAAGCATCAGCGAGTAGATGACGTCGATTATAGCAAACGCATCATGTTCACAATTGAAGAAATGGTGGGGGTAAAAACCCCACATCATAACGCCTTGATCATTACGCTCAGGATAGCCAACTATGACGTCGATAAGTTTCTCATCAACCAGGGAAGCTCATCTGAGGTAATGTATATTGACCTCTTCAGAAAGTTGAATCTAAGCATTGCCAACGTGAAGGAAGCCACTGTCCCTTTAGTTGGCTTCGCTGAAAAAGTGACTATTCCATTGGGAAAGATCGTGTTGCCGATAAGGGCAGGAAGTGTCTCTAAGATGATCGAGTTTTTGGTGGTCGATATAGACTCGCCATATCAAGCTATCCTTGCTAGGGGGTGGCTATACGTAATGAAGGCAGTCCCTTCGACCTACCATCAGAAACTCAAGTACGTGACTGAGCGAGGAGTAATGGAGATTCATGGATATCAAGCGATGGCGAGAAGGTGCTTCACAGCAGTCATCCTCCTAAAACCAGAGAAGAAGTTCGAGAAGGCCAAAGAGAAGGTCAAGGAGAAAGAAGGTTTGATACCTTCAAAATAGCAGTTAAGATATGGAAGTCCCAGAGTGGAGGAGACCAGGCTCCTCCCCTCTGAGCGGTTCATTAAAAACCTGGAGCAGATAACAGCCGGTGGAAGCAAGAAAGATAAGAGTTTCTTGATCGGGACTTCTCTTACAGATCAACAGAAGAAAGAACTGACGGTGCTACTGAGAAACAACCTAGATGTTTTCGCGTGGGAACCATACGAGCTGCCTGGCATTGATCCCAGCGTAGTTTCCATCGGCTACACGTCGACCCCACTTTCAGGTCTATCACGTAGAAAGCACGGCGAACTGTGCCAGAAATGGCTAAGGATGTAGAGAAGGAGGTAGAGAAGCTACTGGATGCAGGATCCATATAGGAAGTTCAATTCCCTAAATGGTTGTCCAACCCAGTAGTGGTTTCGAAAAACAATGGGAAATGGAGAGTTTGTATCGATTTCACTGACCTAAATAGGGCATGCCCTAAGGACAGTTTTCCTCTCCCAAAGATGGACCAATTGGTGGATGCCACAGTAGCTTATGAGAGAATGAGTTTTATAGATGCATATTCAAGGTATCACCAGATCCCTCTATATGCACCAGACTAGGACAAGACCGCATTCATTACCACCATCGATTTATACTATTATAAAGTTATGCCCTTCGAGCTCAAGAATGTAGGAGCAACTTACCAACGGCTGGTGACCAAAATGTTCAAAGACCAAATAGGAGATATCACGGAAGTCTATATTGATGATATACTCATCAAGAGAAAGAGAAAAGAGGACCATCTCTCAGATCTATCAAATACCTTAGAGATCCTTGAGAAATACTGGATGAAACTCAACACGAGCAAGTGTTCTTTCGATGTCCAGTCAGGAAAATTCCTCGGATATTTGGTTAGCGGGAGAGGAATTGAAGCCAACCCGGACCAGATCGATGCAATCAACAGGGTACAGCCCTTTTGCACAATACGAGACGTACAGAAGCTCACAAGCATGCTCGCTACTTTGAATCGTTTCATCTCAAAGTCCTCTGAGAAGTGTAAGCCATTCTTCCAGCTCTTAAAAGGAAACAAGAGAGTATAATGGAATTAAGATTGCTCACAAGCATTGGAAGAGCTCAAGGCTTACCTTAACTCACCGCATCAACTCGTTATATCTCAAGAAGATGATCCCCTATACTTATACCTCTCCGTATCCAATCACACCATCAATTCTTCACTAGTGTGTGAAAAAGTAGGATTCCAACACCCAGTTTATTACTCTAGCAATACCTTATTGGAGGCCAATCAGCATTACCTACCACTAGAGAAGCTCGCTTTTGCGCTAGTGATAGCTTCGAGGAAGCTGAAGCACTACTTCGAAGCTCACATTATCATCGTCTTCACATCACACCTCCTTAAAGCAGTCCTACGAAAAGCAAATCTGTCTGGTTGACTGTCCAAATGGTCAATCGAGCTCGAATGATTTGACATCCAATTTCAACCCAGGAATGCAATCAAGGGGCAGGTCCTCGCCGATTTCATCGCAGAATTCACATGCGAACAGCCTTGAAACCAGCTTCAACCAATGAAGCAAATGGAAGATCCCCCATCAGTAGGAGTCTGGCGACTGTTTATTGATGGATCCTCCAACTCAAAGGGGGCAGGAGTAGGCATTGTGCCCGTTACCCCCAAAAGACACAATCCTCGAGCAAGGAATCAGACTTGGATTTGAAGCCTCTAATAATGAGGCAGAATACGAATCTTTGATAGCTGGATTGCAGAAGGCACGGGCGTTGGGGGCAAAGCAATTGCAAATATTTGGCGACTCACAATTGGTCTCCAACCAGATAAGCGGGGACTTCAACGCAAAAGATGAATGAATGGCAACCTACCTTGCCTTGGCAAGGGATCTAATGTCCAACTTTGAGGAAGTCAGTGTCCAACAGTTTCCTAGAGGACAGAATAGCCATGCCGACACCTTGACAGCCCTACGTTCAGCAATCAATTCCGACTTAAAGAGGACGATCCCAATCTACTTCCTCGCCCATCCGAGCATCAACCAGAATGACGACCTGCTAAACAGGGAATATATGCTCCAGATTGAGTCAGCACCTAGTTGGATGGACCCTTTGAGGGACTATTTAAAAGATGGTGCACTTTCTAACGATAAGAAGGCCGCTCATCATATAAGAGTCAAAGCTGCTCGCTTTCACTTATCTCTTGAGGGCAAACTATACAAGAGATCATTCACCGGCCCTTACCTTCAATGTGTTCACCCGAAGGACGTCAAGCAAGTTCTACACGAGCTTCACAAAGAAATCTATGGAAGCTATAATGGAGGGAGGTCATTAGCTTTTCGAGCAATGAAGGAAGCCTACTGGTGGCCATATATGCAAAACGATTCATAGTATACGCTCGCAAATGCGAGAAAGGTCAACTACATGCCCCTATGGTCCACCAGCCTGCTAGTGACCTAAGATCGCTTACCAACCCATGGCCTTTAGCCAAGTGGGGGATGGACATCCTAGTCCCTCTTCCTACCGCCATCGGTAACCGCAAGTATCTGTTGGTCACAACAAATTACTTCACCAAATGGATCGAGGCAGAGCCACTGGCAAATATCCAAGATGTAGATATGATGAGGTTCATATAAAAGAATATAATTACCCATATGGAATCCCCAGAACCATCATCACCGATAACGAAACACAGTTCGAGAGTTGCCCTTTCCAGAACTTCTACAGAGAACACGGGATCAGGCACTATTTCATCTCGGTGGCCTACCCTCAGAGCAACGGTCAAGCCGAGGCTTCTAACAAAATAGTGATCGATGGGTTGAAGAAACGACTAGAGCGAGCCAAAGGCGTATGGGTGAGTGAGCTGCCACATATTTTGTGGGCTCACCGCACTACCCCACGGTGAGCAACTGGGGAAACCCCATTCTCACTAACGTATGGAATGGAAGCAATCATACCCTTAGAATCTGGCCTACTAACCATGAGAACCACCCTTGTTGACCAAGGCCAAAATGATGCAGCATTACTCGCTGAACTTGACCTAACTGATGAATGCAGAGAACTAGCCCTAGTAAAGCTGGCGAGCTATCAGCAACAGCTCGTAAAATACTATAATAAGAAGGTCAAATCAAGGACATTCCAGGTTGGGGACTACGTCCTAAGGAAGTTCCTTGGCAGCGCAGTAAAACCATCATATGGCAAGTTGGGTCCAAATTGGGAGGGACCATTCAAGGTGACAAGGGACGACCCACAATAAGGAGCCTATCACTTAGAAACGTCGGAGGGCAGAGAGATACCCCGAGATTCAAACGCAACCAATCTGAAGAAATTCTACTTATAGTTTTTTTATTCATCTTGTATCACATTTTTGGAATTAGCAACTCAGTTTTTATTTCTTGTGATTAATAAAAGATTGTTTGGCAGTGACATTCTGAAGTGTTAATTTTGTATTATGAACTTTATAACTTGCACACCTTTTCCAAGTAACAGGCATATTACTAAGTATGCAGAAGAAGGGAATCACCGTCCTCGAGTCTTCGTTATGAAACATGAACAACCTCTTAGCATTGCCCCTGGCAATATATGAAGCCGTACAGGGGACCCTTAGGCAGTTCGATCAAATTGAATTGGTCGCCAAACGATGCTTGGCACAAAAAGCCTGATCGGATAAAACATCAAACACCAGGTAGTCCTCGCCATTGTCATACTTAGGCCTAAAGGAGTTTGACGACACGACCTAAAAGGTAAAGTAGGGCAGAATGGTATCTCATAAAGCATACTGGACTGGGAGGATACTCACACAACAAAACAACTTTACCTACATCAAATCTAGTCGTCTACGAAGAGCCCAAGATAATCAAATGGGAAATAAATGAAGTAAAAGATATACAATGCATGTTTAGTCTTCAAAATTGCACAAGACATAAATGTTATATTACTTCATTACATGTACAATGAGTTACATCCAGTAAAAACTTAATGAGGATTAGGCCTCTGAAGAAGATAATCAGCTATTTGTGCTCTTCGGCCATCGTTCGGATGAGGAGCCAATTCCTCCTCAACCTCATTCACATCTGACTCTAATAGCTGCTTAGGGATAGCATCTATAGGGATCCACTAGTCGTCCCTCCTGAAAGGATTAGGCCTCATAGTTGAAGGAGAGATCTCATGATGATACCAGAGTATTGAGTTTCGGGGGACCTACAGCTCTCTGAGGGCACTCAACCATCCGCTGATAAAAGATAGTTCTTCAAACTCTGTCAGCCTCATCGGAGCATCTATCCAACCTTTTTCATAACCATCAGCCCACACTCGCCGAGGTCCTTTCTTGAAAATATGCCTCAACCGTGTGACATACCTTTTAATCCCAGCATCAATCACGTATGCTCGACTAACATCTTCTCGAATCTCGTCCATCTCCCTGGTTGGACCCCCCGCGCTTGCTATAGCTCACTGACCAACCAATGGGGTAGAACCTAGAAAAACTTGGGGGCACCACTCGGTCTTGTGCCAGCTCACAAAACAGCCGATGAAGAGGAACCTCGTAGAACATGAGGTGCGATGCTTGGTGCATGCTCCCTGAGTCGCGATACCTCCCTCCTTACAGTCTCGTTCTCCTGCTGAAGAATTTCTCTGACTTGATTGATTTCAGAGGCATCTAGGAGCTTAGCTCTCAAAGTGTTCACTTCTTCTTGAATAGAGGCACCAACCTTTTCCATCTCCTGAACTCTATCCTTCAGTTTGGCGACGAGCTCAGATTGGTCTTTAAAGCTCTTATTCCTCGACCTGAGAGACTTGTAAATCCTAACGAAGGCTTGGCGAACTTGATCGCTTATATTAGGACAAATAATCCTTCCCAGTTGAGAGGTGGCAGGTATATATTCATCTACATCAATCAACTACAAGCGATAAAGAGCAGTAAAGAATAAAATAATCAATATGCTGAAGAGAAAAAAATTTCATTTCATTAATGGAGGATCAAATTACATTGATGAAAGAGAACAGTGCAAACAAAGCAAAAATACATAGAGATCCTAAGAGCGGGCTAACTGGAAACCTCGATTTGTCCAGAGGTTATTGGCTATTTTCCCTTATCAGCAGCAGTAGCAGTATCTCCCTCGAAAGGAACAACTGATGTTGCCCGAGTAGGAGGGGCACCAACAGGAACAGTCTGGGAGGGAGGGGCAACACCTTCAACGGCTAGGGTAGGTGCTTCATCTACAATGGGCTTTAGGCCTGGACCATGCTCGTCAAACTAGAGTGAGTCAATATCCACCCGGATAGCCAGAAAAGCCTTGTTCGAGCCCTTCTTGAAGTTCAGACGGCTGGTGTAGCCTATCTAAGCATCAGCATCCTCATATGTGGTAGTCCACTCGAAATTGTATAAAATTTCCTTAATAGTGGGTGCCTCGGACTCCATCCTCTTCAGCTTCTCTTCCAGCACCTTATTCTCCTCGACCAAGATAAGCTTGCTCGTGCAGACCAGGTCGTAGGACTGTCTCAGCCCATTCAGCTCCTTTATCGTCTCCTCCTTCGCTTTATTAGCATCAACAAGGGCGAGATCAGAGGACTTCTAAGCCTTATTGGCAGCCTTCAAATTGACCTCCAGCTCGGTGCCTTTCCCCTTTAGTTCAGCATTCTGCTTCTCCAAATCCGCATTCCTACCCACTAGCTCGTCGCGAGTACGGTAAAGGACAGCGAATTTGGTCACAAACTGCAAGTAAAAAGGGATCATTAGAAGAAAGCATTGAACAGAATATTACAAGTGTTGAAGAACAAAAATAGACTTACCAAGGCTAGCCTCTGACTTGCTTACAGGGCTAACTGGTCAGTCCCCATTGCCCACTGTCGATCAGCAAGCAAAACTGCTCTCTTAAGCAGCGCAGGAGCCAGTTGGGGAGAGGTGGCGATCGAGGCCCCCTCGGGCAATGCGGATATGGGAAGTAAAGCTTGCCCAACCTTTGGCCTCGCTTCCACCCTCCTTCTCTCCTCTTCTGCCTCCTTCTCCCTTTCAGCTCTCTTCTTCTCTTCCACCTTCTTTTTCTCTTCAACCTTCTTCCTCTCTTCTTCTTTCTTTCTCTCTCTCTCTCTCTCTCTCTCTCTCTCTTTCTCTCAATTGTTCTTCCTCCTTTTTCTTCTTCTCCTGCTCATGAGCAGTAGACTGAGAACCGATAGCAACATCCCCACCGCTAGACTTTTGCTTCTTCGACCGCTGAGAAAAAATCACGTCATCGTCATCATCATCATCACGAATCAGATTCCTCCTAGGGGAGCCATTTCCTGGCTGGAACTGCTAGATGTACTGGAAGACTCTTGAGCCTCATAAACCTCTTCCGAGCTAGAAAAACCTTCACCATTAGATCTCACCTCACTGGGACCACCTTCAGCATCTCCTTTAATATCACTTTTATAACTACTCTCTTCCTCGTCCAATTGGATAGGGTCCGTAGCAACTTCTTCAGTAATATCCAAGTCAGGAATGTTGTCTACCGGCCGTGAAATGAAACTGCACCCAATGTTCTTGTACTCCAAAAGAAAAGCAGCTGACTGTGGATGTTCACCGTCAGCCAAAGATTCCCTGACATTCCAAGCTTTAATCAGCTCGGCAGCTCGAACCTCACTAAGGGCAGTTCCAAGTTCTTTGTCCTCGCTGAAAGGATAATAGAAAAATATCAGAAAAATCAAACATTACTAGAAAAATAAATGAGCAGAGCAAAGGCTAATATTACCTATGTACTCCTCCCCATGAAAGGGGACTGTGAATCTATCAGACCTCGACCCCTCAGTATGGGAGAAAAACTGCTAATTTCTAGGAAGAAAACCATCTTGCCAGTAATCATTTTGGGAATCAGGTAGGTTTACTACTAATACCCTATCAGGACTCCTAACCTTGAGGTAAAGAAGGCCAGAACTAGTTCGAGAGAAGGAATAACAAAAACAAATTTCCGCAAGCCCTAATTTAGTGCCATAGAGTTGGTTTACTCTATGAACACCATTAACTATCTTCCAAACGTTTGGCGAGCACTGTTTAGGAACGATATTGAAGTAACCGAAGAAGTGTAAAAATAAATTTCTCGGGGGAAAAGTGACCCCCCTTGGGATAGCAACATGACGTGAATCTAATGAGCGTCCTCTATCTCTCTAACATTCTTAGGGACAGAGGCGCACTCAAGTTCTACCTAGTCTGGGATATTATAGAACTTCCTAAACTCATACACAGACCTATTGCCTATCTTCGCCATTTGTAAATCCTAATTTCGAATTCGAAGCAAACTCAACAGAAGAAACACAAAGAGAGAGAAAAAGGAACTTACGGCCCAACAACTTTAGGGGCAATTGTGGGTACCTCGATTTGCCATCACAAGCCCAGACGAATAGCCCAATAGAAACGGCCCAAAGTCTGGGCTCCTCTCATCTCAACTGAATTCGGTTATGACTTAGTCTACCCCTAAAATCTCGTAAGGAGATATTCTAGGAGTAGAAAGTGGGCGTGAGGAAGTTTAACACCCCCACTCCCCGAGAACAAACATGTATATAACAAACCCTAAGCCTGGGGCAAAAGACACGCATTATATTCTCTGTAAAATACTCCCCGGAGTATATAGAAATAAGACTGAGAGCACCACCATGGACGTAGGCATTCTTGCTGAACCGCATACATAATGTGTTGTGTGATTGACATTCGTTATCGTCTTTATTTGCTTGGGTGATTGTGCTTTTCTCGTTTATTTGTGTTGAATATAATTGTCACTACAGCTCTATATACGATTTAGAGAATTTCTTAAATCCCTTGTTCGTTTAGTAAACATGTATGCTCCAAGGTATCTAAATTTTAGATTTCATTAGTCATTGTATAGCCTTTGTTGATTCTTTATAAGACATGGTGTGGCCTCTGACTTCCTTCTACTTTATTTTGTCAAGTTTCTTTGTATTATTGCTAGTATTGTTTTACATTCTTGGGCTAGTCTGTTCACACCTCGTTCATTGTTGTGCCTTGTTGCTAGTATGATTTTGGGGTTATTCCTCTTTTTGGGTTGGTTTGTTAAACATATGCCTCTGTTTACCAATTTTTGAGGTGATCCCCACACATTGATGACTGTATGATTTCAATCTCCTCTAAATGACCTTGCTCACATATTGTTTGTTGATTCATATACAGTTTTTTATAAAGGTGGTCTCGCACTTTCAGAAACCTTAAGAATTTTCTTGACCAATATGCTTTCACTTCTGGCCAAACCACTAAAAAACTAAGTCCAAGAATTTTTTAGATACTATTGCCATACCTCATAGAGCTACAATCATGAACATTGTGGATATCTTTGAAGTCTTTTCCTATTTCACTTATTTTTTCCTTCCCATCTTTAGGGCAAAGCCTAGAATATTTAATCTACATCAAGTAGCTAATAAGGTTAAATTTAAGCTCTTAGTTTGTCAAGGAAAAACTCTCTATAGCAGGTAGAGATGAGTTAAACAAATCAGTTATTTAGGCCACCTTACAGCATAGTTTCTTGATTTATTTATGGTCTTATGCCTTGTTAAAAATGGTTTAATATTGAGTGATGAATTTTTTTATGGTCTGGATGTATTACCAAAGACCATCGTATCATAGTGGCTTGGCAGACCACCGATTTACCAATTCTAGTAGGAATACATCCTTTTGGTTTATTCATGAAAACTATGGATTACTATTTACCCTTTTTAATTGAATTGGAAAATTTTACCAGATGCGTTATGCGTGGAACAAGAACTAGCAATAATGTAACTTGGGCATATATGAAGATGTGTAGATGAGTTAGATGAAAAAAATAGATAGACATTGCTGACCCTCTAGATTGAATGATGTTGAAAAACTCATAAACTCCTTTTGAATAGGAATCACTAATTATAGTCTTAGTACGGTTGGATACGAGTTTTCTTTTTTACTTATCAAATAATATTTAGTTTTATATTTAGAAGTTGTGTTCCACTTTAGAAATTAGGTTCAAACTTTTATCAATACTACTAATGACCTATTCTTTTGCTCGAAGCTAGCCTAAGGCAGGTGAGCTTCTAATTGTGTATTCGATCTGTTGAATGATTGAGATAAGCAATGCTCAGGATACAGGTTTTTAGGAACGAGTTTGAAATACTTCTTTTAAAACATAAACTCAATCAGTTTTTTAAAAAGTACACCGGGTCCTTGCTTATGGTTCTTGCTTAATAGTGTACGACTAAAGAAAAGACATGTAGTGTCAGTTTTTTTACATATGGTGATTGTTTATTGATGCCTCTTATATGGTGATTGCATAGAAGTGTACGACAACTCCTTTATCTAAGAAAAATAAAAACAAATAATCGCCACACAAACGCATCAGTCAGAAAGCTTGGGATCCGTACACTGCTAAGCATCCAACACAAACGCATCAGTCAATACTACCACCATGGAACCCTTTCGACCAGACATTAGAACATTGCATAACTAATAACCACAACACAAGGTCTGCCAAGCCACTATGATACGATGGTTTGCCAAACTTGCCTCTAAAATAATAGGCTTGTATTATCGATTTACCAATACTTGGAGAACCTATTAAAATTGACAAAAATTCAGCTGGGACTTTTAGAGGCAAGTTTGCACGTATTTGTGTGGTCATCGACATTTCCAAACCTCTCATTCCTAAATATCTAATCAATGGAGTCGAGTACGATTTTGAATATAATTTCCTACCTTCATTATGCTTTACATGTGGTATGGCTGGACATAGACAAGAATTCTGCTCAACAGCTAAGCCTCCGGTGATGAATCCGGCGAACCAACCGAAAAATAAGCAAGCTATAGGCGGGGAAAAGTACAACGGCGGAATCATAACGGATAGTTCCTATCCAGAAAATAACTACGAACCTAGGAGTCCAAACACTGATAAAGGTACAAAGTTTGGCCCATGGATACTCGTGTAACGCAAAATCCGGAAATAAGCAGCTAACACCAACTACGGCAACTCTCACAACACTAGGATACAGTCAAATCAGAAGTAGTACAACAAGTTTAGCGTGTTGAAAGAGAAAGAGCAGACAGGTAAGGCTATGACTAGAAGAAATGGTATGGCTCAACACTTGCGTGTTAACAGAAGCCAAAGATTTGAAGGGACACATATAGGTATAACCCACACAGATAACGGGAAGGAGTGGTCTAATCTAGTTGACTGTGCCATGATAAATAGGAATAAAAGAATACGTGACTTTAGTAAGTCACAACCAACTACAGATAGGGTGGAATGTAGCTCGGCAAAGAATAGCGATAGTACAAACCAGCCACATACCAACTACCACGTCTTGGCAGCTTCTAAGGGAAATAAAGTTAACCCAAGTTCACCAATTCCCATACCAGAGACTTCCACCCATGCTATTTATACGACGAACACAAACCCACTCCCATCTGATATAGTAAACGCCCTATTACCCAAAAATAATTCAAAACAAAATGGAGACATACAGAGAACTAGACAAGATACGTCTTGCCTTGATAGGGGACACACAAATAATACACGAAGAACTACTGAAGGAGGAGTGCTACTTTCTAGTGGAAACCATGGTGGAAGAAGCAGCAGTAGTCAAAATCCCATGGAAAATCGCTCAAGTCCGTCTGAGGATAATGGTAAATTCTTATCAGTTACGAGAGGACAGGAAGCTAGAGGCAAAGATCGTGTCAACAATGTCCACGGCAGAAACAATAAAACTGGTGAAGAACCAATTGCCATGGCCTGAGGCTGACCCTCTGCCTATACATACTAGCTTAGTCTCAATGAAAATTCTCGTTTGGAATGTTAGGGGTGCGGGTAAACCCTTATTTAAGCCCACCTTGATTGAACTAAACAATATGTATGCGCTGGAAGTTTTGGTGATTCTGGAAGCTCAAATCCCATTGGCAAATATGGGAACCTTCTTTGTGGACTTGGGTTTCAATGAGAATGAGAAGTCTGATCCTGATAGGAGAGATGGGGGCATTTGGGTCCTCTGGAAGGAACCTTCTGTTTCTATCCAGCCTATTGTTGTTTTTAGACAAGCCATCCATCTTCTCGTTACTAAAAAGAATTATGATGAATGGCTTCTCACGACTGTGTATGCGAGTCCGTTCCCTATCCTGAGAAGAAAATTATGGGAAAATCTCCGTGTACTCGCCGATCAGTCCAACATCCCATGGATGGTCACGGGACTTCAACGACCACCTTGATAGTAGCGAGAAAAAGAGCTTCTCCAAGGCCCAGATTGACTACAACTGCTCTACTTTCGCTATGAATATTGATAAATGCAGTCTCTCCGAAATTAGCAGCACGGGTCCGAGACTCACCTGGACAAGTAGTCATCGGGGCTTCGCTAACTCTATGGTGAGACTGAATAGATCGTTGGCAAATAATGATTGGAGGATTATGTTCCCGGAGGCGGTCGTGGATAATCTTCCTAGAACGTCCTCGGATCATAGCCCTATGCTCATCTTCACGGAAGGTAAATTTTATCCTAAGTCTCGTAATAAACCTTTTAGACTTCTTGCTAGTTGGTTTGAAGGGAGGATTTCGACGACCTTGTTAAAGATAGTTGGCTAACTTCGAACAATATTACCCTTAACATTAAGCTAGTCACCCAAAATGCCATATGTTGAAACAAATATGTCTATGGTAATATTTTTCAAAGGAAAAAGCGGATTCTCAACAGACTTAAAGGGATACAAATGTCTCAACAAAATGTATTTTCTCATAGCTTGGACTGTTTAGAGAGTGACCTTAGGAAAGATTATAATAATATCCTCCGTGAGGAGGAAATGTACTAGAAACAGAAATCGATAATTCAATGGTTAGTGGAGGGAGAGAAGAATACTAAATTCTTTCATACATCTACTATAATTAGGAGAAGAAGAAATAAAATTGAGAGGTTATGCATTGATGGTGAGTGGTATGACGATCAAGATATTATAAAAAGACACACAAATGAATATTTTGATACCCTATTTGCTGAGCCTAACACCTTCACGGGTGAGAACCTCTTTGACCACTCATTACTGACTAAGATTAGTATTGAGGACAATCGGAGACTTAACTACGAGGTCAATGACTATGAAATAAAGAGAGCCCTATTTAGTATTAAGCCTCTTAAAGCTCCCGGACTTGATGGGTTCCAACCTATGTTCTATTAAAAGTATTGGGATACGGTTTCCCCAAGCCTAGATGTTGTGGTTAGGGAAAGCTTCGTGGAGGGACGTGTGCCTGAACTCATGAACAAGAGCCACATTACCCTTATTCCCAAAATCGACAACCCTGAAGCTATCAGCCAATTCCGTCCCATTACCTTATGCAATGTCACTTATAAAATTTTAGCGAAGGTGATTGTGAACAGAATCAGACCCATTCTTATGAAAATAATCAGTCTGTATAAGGCCAGTTTTCTCCTGGGTAGATAGGCCACTGACAACATTATCATCACCCAAGAGATCCTCCACTCCCTCCAGAATAGAAAAGGTAATACGGGAGGGATTATTTTCAAAATTGATCTTGAGAAGGTGTACGATAAGATTAGTTGTAATTTCCTAAGGAAGGTCCTCCTTGCTTTTGACTTTAGTGCTAAGTTGATCGATCTTATCATGAGTTGCGTCACGACCACTAGCACGGCTATTCTATGGAATGGTGACCCCCTCCCTTGCTTCAAGCCTACTAGGGGGCTCCGCCAGGGGGACCCTTTATCCCCTTATCTTTTTGTCCTGTGCATGGAGTATCTTTCATGCAGCATTACTAAGAAAGTGGATTGTAAGGTTTGGAGAGGTCTTAGAGCCTCTCATGGGGGCCCTATTATCTCCCATCTTTTCTTCGCGGATGACTTGATCCTATTTACCGAGGCAACCAGCTCCGCGTGCTATGCTTTCATGGAGTCACTCAAAGATTTTTGCCAGATCTCGGGTCAAACTATCAACTTCGATAAGTCTAAAATGTTCGTGTCCCCTAACATCAGTAAGATGGCAGCCCTCAATCTTGGCCATATTTGTGGTATGAGTCTCACCAATGATCTCGGGAAATACTTGGGTACCCCTCTCATTAGTGGGCGTGTCTGTAAAAACACCTTCACTGATATCCTCGATAAAATGAAGAGGAAATAAGCGGAGTGGAAGGCCAACTTACTTTCCATGGACGGAAGAGCAACGCTCTTCCAAACCACCACCTCTGTTATTCCTAACTATAATATGCAGACCATTCCTCTGCCGATTAGCGTGTGCGAGGAGATTGATAAAATAAATCGAAACTTCCTGTGGGGAGATAATACCACCGAGAAAAAGTTCCACCTTGTGAAGTGGAATATTGCTTGTCGCCCCAAAAAGACTGGAGGATTAGGAATCAAGAAAGGTGAGTTGAATAATATCGCATTATTATCCAAACTTGGGTGGCGACTCATTAATGAGGATAAAGCCCTTTGGGTAAGAGTTATGAGAAATAAATATGCTAAGAACATTAACCCAAGAGTATGGGGTAAAAAGAAAAGGGCCTCCCACATTTGGCAAGGAATCCTCAAGAGTAAAGCCACTCTGAGAAAAAACATAAAGTGGAATATTGGGAGAGGGAGAAACGTTAACATTTTTTAGGATTGGTGGTGCGGAGATCAGCCTATCAAACCTCACCCGAGGATCAACCCTGGTACGGACGCTAAGGTGGAGGTTCTGATGGACCAACATGGTCAATGAGACCCTAATGACATCCAACATTGGATCAGTCCCACGGATATCAGCACGGTCATTAACACTGATATCCCTAGGATTACCCCTCGAGACGATAAACCTATTTGGAACCCTAACCCGGATGGTAAATTTTCCACAAGTTCTTGCTATAGATCGCTGGTGGGTAGGGACCTTAACGTACCTGGCCATAACGAGTGGAACCTTGTTTGGAAAAAGAAAATCCCCCAAAAATTGAAAACTTTTATATGGACCATTCTCCACGGGAAACTACTTACTAATCAATATCCCCTGTTGAGAAATATGACTAGTGACCCGGCGTGCAACACGTGTGGTAAAATTGAGGATATGGGTCATGTGTTTCGACAGTGTACCATTGCCGAGGAAACTTGGATCCTCATGCGACGTTGGGTGATCCCGAGAAGTGAGGGCACGGAAAGTTTGGGAGACTGGATCATTAAAAATTGCCTGTGTATTAAGCAGGACATTTATTTTATCACCACTCTATGGAATCTATGGAAAGCTAGAAACCTTCGCATTTTCGAGACCAAGTCTTACTTGCCAACCATGATTGCTACGTTTAGTGTTAACTATGCCCTTGATATCTCGCAGGCATACACCAAACCCGACAATCATAGGGGGCCAAGCAACTCTTCTCTAACTATTTGGTTGTGTCCTTGTGCAGGAAATTTGAAGATTAACACAGATGGCGATTGGGATAATAACACAAGGGTGGGATCTTTCGGAGGCATTGTACGAGACGGGAGAGGAGAGTGGGTCACGGGCTTTTTTGGGAAACTTACTGGGGCTCCTCCTCTTCGTGCTGAGCTTGAAGGTATCTTTTATGGATTGATCTTGGCTAGGGACAGGGGGTGGAAGAGTATCAGCCTGGAATCAGATTGCAAAACTGCTGTTGACATGATCAATGTGGGAGATTGAGATAATCATCCGCACTCAGCCATCATCCTTGACTGTAGAGATATGAAGAATGAATTGAATATAATTGTTATCTTCATTCCGAGAGAGGCAAATCGATGCGCGGACTGGCTTGCCAATTATGCGAAGGCATATGCGGAAGACTTCTTCATATTAGAAGACCCCCCCAGACTGGCTACGAGAAAATATCGATGAGGAAAAGAACAAGAGTCAACTGGAAGATTCAGATTCAAACTAGGATTACATGGTCTCCCTGCGTGGAGTTAGATTTGCTATTATGTTGGGTGTTACCTGTTTTACGGGTTTGTTGTTGTAACCGGCACGTTATGTTGCTTATCTAATATATTTTCCCTTTTCACCAAAAAAAAAACTAATAACCAAGCACAGCAGGCTTGGGAGATAAAATATAGTAAACATGTGTGTGTTTTAACATTTATGTACACCTACATTGGCATCTACAATGTTACAAACATTTACATGTTCTACGTGTTATAAGCATTTATTGTTCTATATGGCATTAAACACCAGATTTATTGTTATGTGCACTTCTTCAATACATGTTATAAGCATTTACTATTAAGTACACTTACTTGAATTGTTATTCACCAACATGTTCTATATGGCCTGTAATGGAACACCTACTTCAATTATTATTCACAGCCATGTTTGTTGATGTCCGAAATTGGTATATACTTTATTTTACCTACGAATTATCAATGTCGCAATCACAGATAATTATTTAAGTAAAAATAAGGAAAATAAATAAAATAATAATGGACAACAAAGATTATTAACGTGATTCAGCTAAGAAAAAGCCTACGTCCACAGTTATGGTATTACTGTTGAGCGTAATTTCGGGCGGTATTGCTTGTGCGCAATTAACCTATACCTTGAGCTAAGGGAAATGACATATTTGTAATAGTCCTGGTAACCAATGGCTGGAATGCCTTTATATATTCAAGCATTTACTCATATACACAATGAATGAGACTATTAATCTTATAGGGCACGTGTGCAATGACTATTGATAATTCTTATGTGACTGACCTTTGTTCTTCCTGATGATTTGTCTTCTCAACCTGGTCAGCTAATATGACGACTATGTATTTTTGGAGCCTATCAATTATAAATGAAATGTTGAAATGTATACTCATGAGGATAGATATCTCGCTATCATTGATCTACATGGCATGAATGATTTAACCCACAACAAAATACTCAATGCTCCATGCTTGATGATTTATTAAAAGGATGGAGGATTTGTTCTAAAAAGTTACTCGGCAATTTAATATAATTGTGGTCGGTAGCTGCCCTCCGAGACTTGTAAATTTTTTATTAGTATATTAGTCAATGACATTTTTATGAATAATTTGAAAAATATTGAATTACCAAACGGTACGCTGGTTTTTTTACAGTAGTCAAGAGTTCAATTGTTAGTTCAGTTAATCATTTCTTTTCAACTTTCAAGGTGAATCCATAAAAGGATGGAACTTTTCCCCCATTTCTTTTCATCACCAACCTTCGCACTTGATCAATCTCTTTCCTTCAAGCTTTTCCTTATCGTTCATTCTCTAGTGTTCTTTACTGAGCTTTGTAAGATTTCATTCTTCTTTATCACCTTCTCCTACTTTATTTCATTTCGACAATGGTGTATATGGTTGATGAGGGATATTTAAAAGAATTTAGGGAAAATGAAAAACACCCAACTGGGTATCTTTAGAAAAAGTATGAGGCCTTATGGATGTATTATCAATAAATGAGGATCACTCGATCCCCGCTTTATTTAATGCAGAGTGTGGAATAAATTTTCCCCCAACCATATATTACTTGAATTATGTCAGTATTTTGATGTGGTCCTGCAAGAGTATCCCTCATCACTTAGAAGGTTGTACATGGGGTCCATCATTTAAATTAACTTCATAGGACCCATATTGAAATTTCTGAATTGATGTATTGTTATAAGTGGGGAACAACAAGAGAAAATACATATTGCCTAAAGACTAGGTAGTCTAATAGGGTGTTAGTAGTTAATCTGCCTAATTCAAACAAGGATTATTGGGATTATGGAGTAGTGGTGAAGAACTGACGGTATGCCCCCCTTCCCGAAGGGTGAAATACACTCGTCCCAAATGCCCACAGGAAGGGCATGGCATAGGTCAACTAAAACTTTGAATTTTATTTTTCTTCAATGCTTGCTAACTATTTGATAATATGTCGACTAAAAATTCTTCTTTTTGGAGAGGAAAGTAAGAAGAGGTATCCCAAAGATTTTGAGGTAAACTTTGATGAATTGAAGTTCTTGTGGTCAATTCATCAGAGAATAGTGGAAAAGAACCCTAAATCTTACTCTATATTGATGGAATGCAAGAGCTCTATCACATCCTTTGTGGCCAGACCAATTGAGATTGTACGCCAAGATCTAATAACCTTAAACGAGGGGCCTATTTCAATATTTTCTACTGCTGAGTCTTTTAGAGAAGATAAGGAACTTGCATTAGGAAGGACATCATCCTCCTTTGAGTCTTGTAACATCAATGCTATCCAGACCTCACCCCTAGTTCAAATGGGAAAGAGAAGATTTCCTAACCTGATGGCTAGTCTTCCTTCTCCACCACCCAAGAAAACCACTGCTGCTGCCCATGATCCTTAATATTACAGAGGCCAAAACCACATAACCTTAATTTAAGAGATTGAAGAGAGGACTAACGGTTCATCAAAAGTTGGTCCAGAAAAGCTCAGTCCACTAAGCTGCTGCTGAGTTTGCCTCAGTGGTAGTGAACCCTAGGCTAGCCAGGGGACAGGTTGACGGTCGCCCCTATTCAGATCCCGTCCGTTGGAGGGGAAAATCAGAATTTAGACTTGGTAAACTTCTTGACTCTTTGCCATATTTCAATTATTTTCCCTTAAATATGTGTGATAATGATTTTGCTATTGTATTGTTTTGCAGTTTTTGATCGACTATGACCAGTTGTTGATCAGGGATAATTAGTTGAGGTACTCATTAGCTAACGTGGAAGAAGCCTTTGAAGGACTCTGAAGAAGAATATGAGAGAGACCAAAAATAATGGTAGGAGAAGCTCAAGGAAAATTAAGATAGAGTGATAGAAGTCGAGGATAAAGTGAAGAGTGTTGAGGATAAGGCAACTAACTTAGCTATTAAGGCAGTTGTCAAGAAGAAGAAATTCTTAGAATTGAAGCCCCGGAGCAAGAAAGATAAGGAATATACCTTCAATAGAGGTTGGGATAAATCCTTTACAGCATATGCTATTCAAATAGAGTACATGAAGAAGCTTTCCTTCAAAGATGGATGGACTTCACCCTTAAAGAAGGTTAGCACTACTGTCGACTCTCATTTATTTCAAAGGCATGATCCTGGTACCCCCTAACTTGGATGAGGAGATTGATGATAAAGAGGGAACATGTGAATCCTCTTTGGTACATGTTATTGGGAATGAATCTACCCTTCAAAATGCAATAATAAAGGACACCGTGAAAGTGTAAATCTTTTCAAGTCTGATGAACCGCTCTATCTTATATCTCTATTCTTTTATGTTTTCTTTTATTCCTTTTCTTTTTTATTATAATGGAACAAGCCACTCTAACACATTCCTTAGCAATGAATGAAAAGTTTTCTTTAGTTAACTTGCTAGATTTTACTTTCAATTATACTTGCTCATTATTCTAGGTCAAATTTTTTATTCTTATGTTGTTTCTTTTCAGTTTAATGACAGGAAAAATTCCATTATCTCTGCTGAGACTGATATATTAAGATGTAGAAATAGCTTATTTAGTGCTAGACACATAGGTCTGACTGAGATTGAGTTTGAAGGGTTACTTGACGTGGATTCCTTAAACTAGGCCAAGGAAGCCTATATGCATTCGCACTGTCTCTTTGATAGAGTTGTGGAGAATAATATGACCTACTATAAAATGATCGAACAATTTCCAAATGAACACAATCTCGCTCAAGATTTACTCTATTCTGATTATGAGGCCAAGTTTGAGGCCTTGAGTGTTGGTTGGGTTTTTAACAAGAAGCTTCAAGAGATCACGTCTGCTTTCAGGAAGAAAGATTTCCTATTGAGTAGGGAAGTGGGAAGTTTTCATCACATTGCCAATCTTATTGAAAAAGAAAATAATAATTTAAATAATGAGTTAGACAGTTTATAAAAGTGTATAGAAGTTGTACCAAACAAAGGAGCTTCTTTTTTGGAGATTGAAAAATCTAGACTGATTAAAGATTTAGAAAAATTTTAAAAGATGAAAACTAAATCTGGATAATCTTCTAGACAGCTGATCATTGCTCGAACTATTGAGGATGAGAAAAGGACCCAGAAAACCTTGGTCGACTAAGCAACTCTCTTGAAGGATAAAGACAAAACCATCAAAAAGCTTTACAAGTGGAATGATTAACTTTTAACTTCCATAAACATCCCAAAACTGTCTAGATTGGTGGTTATGATGAGGACATAACTCATATGCAGGATCAATTGGATCAATCTCGCCGAGAAGGTTAAAAGTGAGGATATTTGGACGTGCTGACATTATTAAAGGTGGATGAAAAGAGTAAATTATGGCATTGGCATGATCCAAGAATGTTGGATTATCCTAACCCTCCATTCAGAATTAATGCCGAGTGGATTTTGGCTAATACCAGTTTCCAGAGCTTGGTGAGAAAGTACCTATGAGATTATGTTCTTCATGATGAAGATACTTACATTTGTCCCTTTCACGTGTTGGATCAACTGAGCACCAATGGACGTAATAGGTTAAGGGACATTATGACTACCACTCTTCCTAGTACTTTTGATGATCCTCCAGTTGGGATGGATAAAGATGATGGGAAGTGGGGCCCAATGGAATGATTTTTTTTTCATGTCATCACCTATTTCGATTTCACTATGAACTTTGTATTTACCTATTTTTGTGGAAGTTTATTAAAATAAGAAATACCTTCTTTACATACATTTTTGTCTATGTATTTTGTATTTTAGTCTTTGCTTATCAATTGATCTTTTTGGTTATTTGATCGGCTAAGAAATCGAATAACCTACTTGATTGATATGTGTTTGGTCAAGTTATGAACTTGAGTTATTGGACCTTAGGTTCTACTAATGCACTTAACTAAACGAGTCTTTTTCTCTTTTAAAGATAAGCATTTGCATTAGAGACCAAATGTATTAGGAATGTAGTTATTTCCTAAATTTAACTTAGGTGGGTAAAACTTCTTGTTTTTGACTTTAAGTCATACATGATGTTTTAGGGACTTCTTGTTCGTGACTTGTCAAAGAGGAAGTCATAAATGAAGTTAATTTTTTTTTTTTTTTGAAGTTGGAAAAGTTTGTTGGGTTTGTTGGGGAGTGTATCATCATCGTACTACAATAAAAACACAAAAAGGAAACATAATTGGATGAAAATCACAACTTTATTAAATCGGGTGAAACGATTACATCAAATACGTAACATAACTATTGATAATATTTCCTGAGATGAACGACGTTCCATGGATTCTTAAATTCCACTCTTTCAAGTGTCTCTAATTGATAAGTTCTTGGTTTAAAGACTGCTAAGATGCGATAAGGACCATGCCATGTAGCCTTCTTAAGGACATAGTCTCCCTCTTTCAAGTTGGTCAGCTTGACCATCCTATTGTAAAATCTAGCACCCCTTTGTTAATAAGCAGTTAATTGAAGTGTAGCATCCTCTATGACTTTCTGAATGAAGTCTAAATCCAACCTCCTCATGAGTTCACCATTAGGAGAGTCAAAGTTTAACACCATGTGAGTCGACAAACCTATCTCAGCTGGTACCATTGCCTTAGTACCCAAAGAAAGCATGTAAGGAGTTTTGCCTATTGTTGTTCTCGACATAGTTTTATATGCCCAAATAACACTGTGAAACTCATTTATCGAGTTTCCCTTAGCATCATCTAACCTCTTTTTCAACCCAAGAAGTATAGTTTTATTGGTGACCTCTTTTGGCCATTAGATTGTGGGTGTCCAGGTACAAAGTGAAGTTTTTGAATATTAGACTGAATACAGTACTCTTCAAATTCATCATTATCGAAGTGAGTGTCATTATCAGTAATGAAGGTATATGGAATTCCATACCTGCATATGATAGGTTTTCAAATTATATGAAAAACTCTTTCACAAGGCATTTCAACTAACGGCTCAAGCTCCTCCCTTTTTGTGAAGTAATCCACTGCCACCATCAAGTACTTGGACCTTCATTTGTTCCTCGGTAATGGGACAACCAAATCAATTCCCCAGATAGTGAAATTCTAAGAAGAAGTAATCGAAGTAAAATCAGCCCCCGGTATTCTATGGATTACATTAAATTTTTAACACTTATCACTATTTTTAGCAAAAGAAATACATTTTTCTCTCACAGTCATCCAATAGTGTCCTTGCACAGCTGTCCTTCGTACCAATGATCGATTGAATTAATGAGACCCATAAGAGCCTTCATGTACCTTTCTGATAAAATTTGGTACCTCTACGAGGGGTACATACTGAACTAGTGAAAAGTGTATCCCCTTTTTCTATAAGACTCCTCTCTCTAGCACATAATTGGTTGCCTTGTACCTTAACTTACTAGTCTTTTGGGTCAGAAGGTAATATACCTTTGTCAATGTAGCTTCTAATAGGATCCATCCATAAGGGTCCTAAATTCACCATAATAAAACTGATCATATATTTTGCATCCACACTTTTGTGTGCAAGAATCTCCACAGGGACAGTTCTCCTGAGTTCAGTTCTGATCGCTTAAGCTAGCTGAGCACGTGCATCTACTCGAGCATTCTCTATTCTTGGTATTCTGACCATTTTGACTACGGTAAACCTGGAGATGACTTCCACAATTTTAGATAGATACTTGATTGAGATCTCCCTTGAGTCCATATATTTTAAGTCTTGAGTAATAATAAGTAGAGAATCATTATGTGTCATAGCCTTCTCGGCTCCTAATGATAAGGCTAACTCTAAGCTTGTGATTAATGCTTCGCACTCTACTTCTTTATTGGAGGCCTGGAATTGAAAACAAAGTGCATATTCAACATCAATATCATCCAGAGTATTAATAATAAGACTTGCTCTACTATCAATGGCATAAGAGGATCCATTTACATATAACTTCCAAACTGGAATGTTAGCGTTAAATCTCTCCTTAGATAGTACTCCTTGCTGGAATATATTCTTTCTCTGCTCATTTTACTATTGAGCCATCTCTTGGGCAGCTAATGTTTCAAGTTAATCGACGAAAATTTTAGTTTTCTTTAGAGAAAAGCTCTCTTCTAAGGAAGTATGCTCTGGAGATAAACTTGGGTTATTGATCATATCTAGATACGTGAACTCAATAATAAAATATTCTACGACCTACCCCTTTAGCGTGGTTCTTGTCTCATAGATAATTTCATATTCTCCTCGCTCTACTGCCCAAGACATTAATCTCCCCTATTTTTCTAATTTTTAAAGCGCCTGGGGTAGAGGTAAATCATTATAGACCACAATGGTATGCACTTGAAAGTATGGCTTCATCCTCCATGAAGCTTCAATAAGAGTAAAGTCTAGCAATTCCTGATGTGGATATCTAATTTGGGATCGTCTGAATAATTTATTAGTGTAATATACTGGCTTTTAAACTTTATCTTCTAATCTGATTAATGCTGAACTAACAGTGGATTCTGAGACATCCAAATACAATTACAATTTCTCCTTCGAAATTGGTCAAGAGAGTAGTGGTGGAGATCCCAAATACTTCTTCAAATCTTGAAAGGAATTTTCACATTCCTTAGTGTATTTGAAGGTATTCCTGAGCACTTTGAAGAATGGTAGGAATTTTTCAGTAGCTCTAGACTCAAATCGGTTGAGGGAAGCCACTCTTTTTGTTAATTTTAATACATCCTTCTTACATGTTGGAGATCGCATATCAATAAATGCCTTTATTTTATCTGGGTTGGCTTCAATTCCTCTATGATTTACAAAGAAGCCCGTGAACACTCCTCCATGTACTCTGAACACACGCTTGATCGGGGTGAGCTTAATTTGATGATTCACCAACTGATCGAACTTCTGATTCAAGTCTTTGATGTGGTCAGCAGCTACCTTGCTCTTAGTAAGCATGTCATCCACTTATAGTTCCATGTTCTTCCCGATTTTTTCTTCATAAATATTATTCACTAGCCTTTTTCATGTTGCTCTAGCATTTTTAAGTGCAAAAGGCATAACGTTATAGTCATAAGTACCTCGGCTGGTGATGAAAGATGTCCTTTTTTATCCTCCAATTTCATTTTGATCTTATTGTAACCAGGGTATGCATCCATAAAGCTCAACAACTCATGACATGTTGCATCTATTAATTGATCAATCCTTGGTAAAGGAAAGTTATCATTGGGCATGCTTTGTTGAGGTCAGTGAAATCCACACACATTCGCCATTTGTTATTCTTTTTTTTACCGTCACTATGTTGGATAACCAATTAGGGTATTTAACATCTTCAATGAAATTAGCTTTCTACAATTTGTCTACTTCCTCCTCGATAGCCATATTTTTCTCAGGTCTAAACACCCTACATTTCTACTTGATCATCTTTGCATCTTTATTGATGTTAAGTTCATGGCATATGAAGTTATGGTCGATTCTAGGCATATCCTCATGGCTATCGAGTGTTAAGTTCATGGCATTTGATAACGTGACTTTTTGTATGTATGTTGTTGTTGTTGAAAGCCAAGTTAGTCAAAATCCTTATGTACCTACAAATAATAATAAACTCAAGGGCAGAGTGGTAAGTAAGGATGTCAATTCACTTTCTAGGGAGTAAAGCAAATGGAACAAATCCAATTGTAATTCACTTTTTATTTTCTTTTTGGGCTTTTTCATTTTTCTATTTTTTTTAGCTTTTTCAATATTAAAACAATAGGGTGAGGTGAGGTTTAAACTAAACTAAACTAAATGTAATATGATAACGACTAACTAGAAAATTAATAAAATGGAAAATAAAGTCTAACACTAGAATAAGAGATAAAGTGAGGTAAATAATTGTGAGAACAATCAAGGAGTGAGATTACACCACAAATTTTAATTATTCTTATTAATTAATTTAATTATTTGAATTCTCCCAAATTAATATTAAAATTACAAACCAACTCTCGTTGCAAGTGTAATTAGAATAGTAATCTTTCAGAAAGTTAAAATTAACACCCTACAACTCTAGAAAAATAGATCCACACTCCTTTTAATTAATCACCCGTTAGGATCGATCAATTAGAATTTATGTCAATCTTATAAAATAAATTTAGAGTTGAAATTCAAGTTATAATACCCCACTTAAGAGACCCATATCTCTAGTTCGAATCTAAAATGAGTATTATAATTAGAATTTCGATTTTCTCTCGAAAATCATTTACCCTCTCTCGAGGCGTAGATTTAAGGGTGAGGGATTAAAATTAACATTCAAAGGGACTTTTCAAGTAATTAAACTAATTAAAAATACAATAACATCAAATAAGGGTTTTACCCCACCCCTTGAAAGGGGTTTAGCCTAACATGGTATGAAATATGACAAACTAATATTCAAAGGCATAAAATAATAAAAGAAGAGAAGAGAACAATCAAACCAAATCTCTTTGATTAAGTTGAACTCCAATCCTTGAAATTGAAGCATACACCTCTTAATTGATCATACAAATGATTTGAAATATCCACTCAATTAAATCTCAATCAATATTTAACCTCACAAATATCTAAAAAAAATTAAACAAAACTATTTACAAAAGGTGTTTATCTCTCTACAATTCTCTCCTAAAATTCCTATCTAAAACCTCTAGCTTTTTTTTATTTGATAAACTAAAAATTACAAAATAAAAATAAAAAGGATAGTGGATGAATTAATAGTGGACAATTAAATAATAAAAGAGATTTGCTAAAAATGCAAATTCTAAAATTCTAAAATTGTACATTAAAATTCACCCAAAGAAATAAATTCTAGATCATTACTTTATATTGAGATAATTGCTAAAAATGCAAAATCTCAACATAAAGGAATGTGTTAGAATTTATCTCCCATAAGGGATCAATTTCACTACATCAATCTATTTTGAATTAATTGCTAAAAATGCAATAATTCATAATAGAAGGGTGGGGTGAAATTTATCCTAGAGATAATTTTTACTACACACCTCTATATTGAGGTATTTGCTAAAAATGCAAATACTCAACATAGAGGGGTGGAGAGAATTTTATCACACAAATCTTAAAACTAATTTTGAGATCCTTTTCAAATGGGTCTTCTTCCTCTTTAAATAGTAGGCGCATGGAGCATGGGGGTATTTTTGGAAATTGACTTGGGTGTGCATGGGAATGGTGAGGGGAGCATGGGGTGTGAGTGTGTTTGAGGGCATGTGGGTTAGATGAGGTGACAAAATCTGATTTGGGTGCACATGGGGGTATGAGGTGTGAATAGGGCTGTGTTTCGGCCGGATCGGAAAATGCCTATTCGGAAAAAATTTCGATTTTTTCGGAAATAAAATAACTATTCCGATCCGATTTTTTCGGAAAATTAAAAAAAATTCCAAATTCGGAAAAATCGAAAAATCGGAAAAAATCGGAAATTCACAAAATATATTAAAAATCCAGAAATTTCGGAAATTCCAAAATTTCAAAAAAATAAATTATGGATTTTCGATTACTCGAAATTCTCATTTTAAAGAAACAATGAAAATAGCTTAACCCAACATATTAACACATGAGGATTTGGCTCATTTTTCATTTGTGTAGAAGTTAGGAGGATACTCTCCTTTTATAGAGCATATTTTGGAGCCCTCTCCCTCTCTCAACCGATGTGGGATATGGGAAACTTTCAAAAAATCGGAAAAGAAATCGGAAAAATCGGAAATCGGAAAAAAATCGGAAAAATCGGATCGGCATAGTTTCGGAAAAATCGGATCGGAAAAATCGGAAAATCGGAAATTCAGAATTATTTCCAATTTCCGATCCGATTTTTTTCGGAAAAATCGGAAATCGGAAATCGGCAAACTAAAATTTCATTCCAAATTCGGAAAAAATCGGATCAGAAATCGAAAAAATCGAAAAGTTCAGAAAAAAAACACAGCCCTAGGTGTGAAGATATTTGGAAGAGGGAATAAAAATTTGATTTGTTAAATGGGGGTATTTTGGGTAAAAGGGGATAAGTTAGTTTGGAGGGTAATGAGGGGAAAATGGTTTAAGGACATGTGGGTTAAATGAGTTGGTTGACTTGGTCATTGTTTTATTTGGTGTGTCTTTGATTTTGCAGGAGATAAGTCGTGGCATTTGTAGAAATGGGTGAAAAATGAGAAATGGGTATGTGGGTCTTGACTTGGGTGAAAGTGGGTATTTGAAAAATGGGGTTAAATGACGTTGACTTTGGGTTCTGATGGTTGAGATCGGGTTAGTCATGGAGGGCACCGGGCGTGAGCTGTCGGAGCTGAGGGATGTCGCCGTTTTTTTTAGGCTGGCCGGAGGGGGACTGCAGCGACCGGGGAGTGGTCCGAAGCAGGTGAAGAGAGAGAGGGGGGCGACAGGACAGCGGGTTAGGACGGGGTTGACATCGCCGGTTGCTGCCGAGGGGCGGAGTCGCAGGGGTGAGAGAATGGAGGGTCCGGTACCGGAGGTGAGTTGCGTGGCTGGCCGCCGGCGGAGGTAAGAGACGACGCCGGCAGGAGTAAGAGAGAGAGGCCGGGCGGGTCGGGCAGCTGGGGTTGTCGGGTTTGGGAAGGGGGTTGGGCAAGAGGTCATTGGTTAGAGGTTTGATTTGGTAATGGGGTAAATAGAGGAGAGAGAGTGTGTGTGGGTTAGAGGTTGAAGATGATGTGGGGGGGGGGGGGGGGGGGGGGGGGTTAGGGGTAGGATAAGGCTGTGTGTGTGTCATTTGGACCCTTAATAAAAACTAAGACCTAAAAATAAAATTAAAACTAAAAAATCAAATCTAACTAAAAATAAAAATAAAATAAAATCTAACTTAAAAATAAAACAAACTAGAAATAATAAAAATAAAAATATTAAAACTAAAAAAAAGAAATAAAATTCTAAATTTATAAAAACTAAAATAAAACAAAAGAAATAAAAACATAAAATCAAATGAAAACTAAAGTCCTAAAAAAATACAAAATATAATAAACTAAAAATGATCTCCTAAAACTAATCCTAATAAGACTAAACTAAAAGCTAATAAAAAATCAAAATAAAATAAAATTATAAAAATAAAAATAGAAAATAAACCTAGAAAATATTAAATAAACCTAAAATAAATCCTAAAAATAAAAATGACTAAAACTAAAAATCTAAAAAATAATAAAAGGGCACAAACAAAACACACACGTGGATTGGGGTAGGTTTAGGCTAGGTTAAGGCTCGGGTGAGGTTACGAGGTTGGTATTTAGCTCCATAAAATGCACAATTGCCTTGAAATACGCGTTTGAACACCGCAACGTGCATTTGACCTACAAGATAAACAATTAAGCACATAAGACCCATATTGTCGAGAATTAGCAACTAAAGTACATCTATTCGAGGTATAAATTGTACAGTTTTGGGTGCTTATCACCAGGCAAACATGTTTTTTCGCTTTCTAAGGAATGTAATTAATTCCTGTTTGAGGGATTGTTCTAGGTTTAAGCAAATCTGGTTGGTTCTTTATGGTTTTCCATCATCTAGTATGATGGTTTCTATGGCTTCCACGAACTCTTCTCGAGGATCCAAAGTGTTAATTTGGTAAGTGGTGGTGCTCTCATGAACTTCCTGTTGGTCGGCTAAAGTATAGTAGCACTCTCTCGCCTCTACTTGCTTGCCTTTTACTAGGCTAACCCCATAGTGAATGGGGAACTTCATACACTAATGAATAGTAGATGACACAGGATCGAGTTTTTTCAACCCAACTCTTCCAAGGATCATATTATAGGTTATAGGAACATTCTTTTCTAGGATGAAGAAGAGAATCTTCTCGGTTCTGCTTGCTGACCAAGTGCCGATCAAGACTTCTAATTTGACAATTCCCAAAGGTGAAACCTTTTCTTCGGAGAAACCAATTAAAGGTGTATGATTAGTCTTTAGTTTTGTATCTGGTAACCCCAGGCTATGAAGGCAATTATAAAACATAACATCTGTTGAACTACCATTATCCATAAGAACTCTTGTAACTCGTGCATAATGTAATTGAAAAGTAACAATTAGAGGGTTGTCATGAGGGTAGAGTAGCCCTGATAAGTCATTCTTGGAGAATTCGATGACTAGCTTGCCTTTATTCACCTTTTTGGGATGACTATCTATATCGTCTGATAAGTTGAATCTCCTAATGTAAGAATAAGCTTTGGCCTAATTTAAATAGGCATTTCTCTTGGTAACTTTATCTCCACCTTCAGCATCTCCTCATGTAATGAAATGATAACTAAAAGATATTATGCCTACCTCCAACTTTAGTAAGTCATGGTCATCCTCCGAATCATAATCTCAACCTCTTTTTCTATTATCTTTGTTTTTAAATGGGAACTCTGACGTTCTTCTCATGTCCCGACCTTCAGTTCGATCAACTAACTTGATTAGTTTTCTTCGGAGATGCGATATTCAATCTCATTCTTTAGGGCAATGCAGTTGTCGGTGTTATGTCCATGGTCTTTATGAATTCATAGTATATAGACTTATCTCTCTAATTGGGTGATGATTTATGTTTCCCTCGCCACTTTAAGTCCTTAATACCTCTAATCTCCTCCAAAAAAGTGGTGCACACATATAGTAAGAGGAATGTATTCCTCATACTTCTTAGGCTTCTCGACTTTCTTATCTTTTTGTTCCTTCTTATCAAAACTCTTTTGGCCATCAGATTTTGTCCTGATGGTTTTCTTGGGAGACATAGCTTCTTCGACATTCATGATTTTACCTACCTTTGCCATCAATTTACTCATTTTTTTGGAGGTCCTTCCGCTAACACATAATATAGCTCTTTGGGGAGCATCCCACTCATTAAGGCTGTAATGGCAGTTTTTTCTTCATAATCTATCACTATAAATTTCTTATTATTGAAGTGAGTAATATATTCCCGGGTAGTTTCCCATGGTCGCTGGCAAACACTCAGTAAATGGGCTACCCTCTTTATTAGCTTTGCTCCAAAGTAAAAATTATTGATAAATAGTTTGGCGAGTTGATGAAAATTAGAAATTTTTCCTCAGTTTAGATTATTATATCATAGTTGGGCTGAACCAGTGATTGTACTTGAGAAAACACAACATCGCATCTCGTTAGGAATAAAATAAATACCAGTAGTAGTCTGGTACTATTCAACATGAAGGACATGATTCATTTTTCCATCCTACTTAGGTGTGACTACTTATGGTTTGAGTTTGGAGGGCATAGAAAAATCCACAATGGCCGGGATGAAAGGGGATCCTTTTAAAAAAACTTATTTGCAGAGGATTCCTTATCTTAGGCATTTCTCCCAGATGATCTTCCAATCTCTGTATTGATCCCTTTTGAGAGTGCTTTTCTGGTTTGGACTTGGCTGAAGTGGCTTTGGTGGCCTTACTGTGCATTTTTATTGATCTCTCTTCTTGAGAAGTCTGCTTGGTATGCACATATCCCCTTATGCTTACTCTGGCGTAATTGACCCTTCCTTATGCTTGCGAGATCGAATTGGTTCTCTATGATGACCTCTGGTTGCTCGGGTACTAAGAGGATAAAAAGAAGATGCTTTGCTCAATCGTTCCAACATGCTCGATTGCTTAGAAGTAAAAGATTGATCATCATAGTAATCAATAGATCGGATGGATGATGTTTCTCCTGGGTGATAAGATCTATCACGGGAAGACCTAGAGTAGCTACTTCTCTCATTTTTGTGAGGAAGAGGTGGAATCTCCCTCCAGGATGGTGCGGTAGTAGACTTGTCCTGCAATGTTTGAGCTAATTTTTGTATTGTCTCTTGTATTGCTTCTTGCCATTTGGCAAGGTTCATTAAGATTCCTTAAAGATCGGCGACATTAGGAGGGGAAGATGGATTTAGAGTGTTACCTACATTTGTTGTCCTGCTTTCAGGAACATTTGACATGCTTTAGAAAGTTTCCAAGATGAACAAGCAAATAGGATTGGTAGAGAACGCTGACAAGAAATCATTCCCATAAACGATGCCAATATGTTGATGTCCAAAATTTGTATAGACTTTATCTTAGCTATGAATTACTAATTTTGTAATCACAGATAATTATTTAAGTAACGATAAGGAAAATAAATAAGATAATAAAGGAAAACAAAGATTTTTAACGTGGTTCAGCTAAGGGAAAGCCTATGTCCACAGTTATGGTATTATCGGGGTAGTTATATAGAATTTTGGCCGCTTTTACTTGTGTGCAATTGACATGTCCCTTGCTTGTGCACAATTTTCTATTGCTATGTCAAGAAATTTAAAAATGATCCCAATAATCTTTGGAACCATCCAGAAGAGTATAAAGAGTTTGATCAGGAGGGTTGGGATGCGTTTATGACAGGAAAACTATCTGCAAAGTTTTAGAATGTATATTAAATTCCTTTTATTATGTAAATGTATAACATATATCCACGATACGGTTAAATTCTTACATTATCTATATATTAAATGCGTAGAAATTAAGTGATGTACAAGGATAAAGGCGAGCAAAGAATAAGTTCAACCATGAGCTTGGTAAGTTGGGGTATACAGGTCTTGCGAAAATTATGGTATGAAGTTGAATTCTTGTATTATTTAAAGAGTATACAACCATAATCAATTCATTATGGGAATTACGTGTTGTGTGCTTAATTTCTTACATTTTATTTTATAATTGGGACAGAAAAAGAGACACGGAGATGCATTTGATGAGGACGATAGATCTTTACTGTGGATAATAATCTCCTGATAATGCAGAAATAGAGAATATCAAGATGATGTAATGAAGGAAGTTGATGAAAAAAATTATGAGTTTCTTTCAAAAGTTAAGAATGTTTTTATAATCTTTTTAAATTTGGATTTATACTATATATGAGGATTGAAAATAATATGATTTAACAGCACTCGTAATAATTTTATTTATTATAGGACGCTTTGAAGAAGCAAGTCATGATGGGAGCCTAGTAACTCAAGGTACTTTAAAAGTCTTAACCTTGGCACTTGGTACTCCAGAGAATAGTGTTCGAGTAAGGGGAGTAGGAAAATGAGTCATTCCTATGACTTACATTCATATCCTTAGACGGGATTGGAATAACATGTTGAAGAATTAGGGTTTAAGCTTCTCAAGAAAAGGAGAAAGAGAAAGAAAAAGATCGACAACTTCAGGAAGCATTAGAAGAATTGAGGAAATATCAAAGTAGATCGTTTTCATCGTCATTAATTGAGAAGATTTCCTCAAATAGTCAAAAAAGTGATAATAAAAAATACGAGAAGCATTCAAATAATATGAGTGAATCATGTGATTATGCATCCAAGAGGAAAAAAGATAAGGTAATCATATTATTTGTAAAACTTTGTTACATTTTTTGCTCATACTTTGCTATATTTATTTTGGAATCTTCCATGTCTAAATAGGCCCAAAACAATGTGAATGGACAATGTCTAATTTCACCGCCAAATCCTAAATCTTATATTGGGAAGGTTTGTAACAACTTTACCTATATTAGTGATGTTTATTTTATATATATATATATATATATATATATATATATATATATATATATATATATATATATATATATATATATATATATATATATATATATATATATATATATGTCATTTATTATTCATTTTATTTTTTATATAGGGAAAAGGATGTAGATTGGCATTTAATTCACCAGCGGATGGTGCTGCATTGAGAATGTTATTTGATCGTATTTCACCTAATGATATCATCCAAGATGTTCGCTTGGGGGATAATTATATAAGGGTACCAATAACTGATGTTCCCTCTCCCTAAGCACATCTTCATATACTGGTACCTAACGCATACATGTATGTTGTTAAAGACGCACACAAGTCACATGTTATTTGTCCTAAAGAGTTTGTGTTGTCATGTATTAAGGTAAATTCTCTTACTTTTTTAAAATTCCATACCACATTCAAAGATGGTTTTACACTAAAACAAGTCTTCTTTATTGCGAGATACTTTGTCTAATCTACACCAAATACGATCTTCCCTCTCCCTTTTTTAAATTATGGACAAGAGTTCTATAATTTTCTAATATTGTCATATAGTTTTCATAATATACCACATTTGATGCTAGAAAACTACACTGTTTAGGAACTAAACACCTATATTGTTCATACTTGTTGGTAATTTGTAACTCTAAACAATGTTCCATGAATAGGAAGCTCTATAAAAATCTCCCCCATATAAATCTCTTGGACATAATCATATTATGATCCCGAAACAACACATGATATTTTCAATACCACATAATCAAGGCCTCCTCCACACAAATCTCCTGGACAAAATCATCCCCACTATTAAGTGAGGAAAATCAAATAGAACACATCATCCAAGATTTTCCTGTACGATTTACTAGGTCATCCAAAAAATTGAGTTTATTTTAAATCTTCCTTAAGTCCCCTTTGTCCATCATGGGTTTTAAATTTGTGACCCTAACTTCATACAATTTTATGAGCTTTTTAAGTCTTTAAATACCAGGAGATTTACCCATCTCTCTAATTTTCCGAATTAGAGACCTAATCATTTACTTTAGAACTATTTTTGACAAGAGCTTTAGAAATCACGTTAGCTCTGGTTATAACTCTATGAGAAAAACTTTAGTTTTTTATATGTATTCTTTGTATTGACCACTAGCTGAAATGCTTCTCCATTTAATTTCTTCTTATTTTGCACGTCTATTGACTCAGCCACGCAATTCCTATTACCTTCAGATATATTCTACTCTTTACAATAAACTGAAGAAGTTGATATCTTCACTATACAGTTATTCTTCTCATACTTCTTGATAACATCAGCTGCATAAAAAATTTCTTTATTATTTCTTCTAGTTTTGATAGATTCCCTAAATTTATTAAGATCATATATGATCTCCCTTCTTTGTTAAGACATATTCTCTATATTTTCTACCAAATTCATAGTTTCAATGGCTCTTGGGGAGAAATTTTAACATTTAAAACCTCCTCCTTGGAATTATTATTAGATCTTAACTCTTCATCAGTACTGACTTCCTTTTTGTCATCATCTTTCACATTAGATAACCCTTCTCCTCCATCAATTTATACTTTCTATCTTCAATCATCAATAATGCATTTGATTGATCTTTTATATCTGATTCTGTAGGTTCATTTTATTTCTATTCCAATAATATCAATTATGTTTGATTTCCCTTGAACATCACCTCATAGGCCTCTGACAAGATCATGCAACTCATCTGGAGGGTAGGTGAAAAGAAAAACACTGTTCCACCACTCATCTCTAGTTTCATTGATGGCTCCCATCTGTATCAAATGCATTCAACAACTGTCTTAAATCACCTGCAAAACCTTTGTCCAACACTCCACCTCCTTACTTATGCCATCAGACCTTAGAGATATCATAACCATGATGTGACAATCCACTCATTCTCTCCTCAAGAATTTGTTTATATGTAGAGGAGGGTGGAGAATAGTTTAGGATCATTTCAAATCACCAGACATAGATAGAACATAGAGTATTAACTTCTCCAAGTGTTTACTAATTATTCTATAAAATCTCAACACACTATTGTGAGTGTAAGACCCTAGTTAGGATCATTTTTCACTGTCATATATATTGTATTCCTTGTTGAGACCTAAAATAATACTTAAAAAACCTTATATATTTTTATTAGTTACATCCCAAGGTCCTTCGAATTATTGTCAAAGGTTGTAAGGACCTCTGATTCTTTTGGCCAAAGCCCAAGAGGTATCCTAGATTATAAAAACTCTTTTATAATCTAATAAACGATACAACACCCTTTGATAGTGGATGTAGGATACTCATGTGAGGTTTGAATCACTTTAAATACTTGTCACACATATTGACACTTATCCCCTTTCACCTGTCTAAGGTCATGAGGGGAGCACCTATTAGGTCTGAGGTCACTTACAATCTCAATACCCACCAATTTGGTACTGTATGTGGGAGCAAAAAGTTTCATTTTATGCATAATATGGAATTTGGTAGATTCAATTTATCCTTTCGTTGATTTAATTATTAAATTTAGATCTATTTATATTATTACCATCATTTAATAATTAGGCTATTAATAGAACTATTACTTTCAGAATTATGCAAGAATCAATGAAATCATAATCTATGGTCTATATAGATGCTTCTCTATATTATTGTTGAAAATTGAGTTGATATTTATTATGCTATGATTCAGATGTTATATTAATGATTAAATGGATTCTACATATTTATTAAATCATAAATCTGTTATTGGGATGTATTGGAGATTGAATTGAAGGTTTAAGGTGGATTGTCAAAAGATTAAGTTAAAATGTACCAAATGGATTATTAATTGAACTTTCGTATAGGAAGTTATGACCATTTTACCAAACTTGGTTTGGTCTTCATATGCAACTAAAAAATGGACTTTTGAATAAAGTTATGAACTAATCAATTATCTTCTTGTGAATTTGGTGATTTAAAATGTATCAAGTACCTTTTGGGTCTTATTTAAATATAATTTGACCAATAGACGTGTTTTATATGGGTATTAAGTGACAATTAAAGCTAGGTTATTTGGGACACTTTTAGGATTTGAATTAAATTTTTGGGGTTGATATGTTGTTTGTTAACATCTTTTGGGTTGATACGTGGTGGATTAACACATGTGGGTAGATTAAGTGTGACTTTTTATATATCTCATGTTGTATAGATTGTGAATATCTACTTGTATCTCTTATGCGAATGAACATACCATTGGCGGATGAGTAGGCTCAAAGAGAATCTACTAGCGGGGATTTAATGGAACGCGATTCGATAAAGGTCCATGATCATTATCCTACTTTCTAAGGTCGTGGTCTCTGGATTTGGGACAATGGTGTTTGATCATTCCGTGTAGATGTTGGTATGTTGTTATGGTTAGTGGGATTGCATAGGAGTGGGATCTCCTTATAATCATAGCTAATATAAGCACGCAAGATCCATGGAGGCATAGGAGATAGGCTTTTATAAGACATTTTATCTATTGGTTGTGAAGATTCCATATGATTCATGTGATGGGTCGAGCATACCCATGATATTCTGTGATTTTTATGATCGATCAAGTGTACCTATGTGATTCCATGGTTCTTCTGATAGGTCGATTGTGCCGATATGATACTTTGTGTTAGACATGTTATGTGTACTACATATTTGTAATAGTTATATATGTAGGATATCTAAAGTTAGAACTACACGTTTAAATTAAGCAACTTAATAATTAAAGTGAAACATTATATGGGGAATATAAAATTATGGGTGTAATAAGTACGGGGAAATATGTGATTTGGGTAGTTAGCGATAAACGTACTTTATGGTATGGGATTAGGTAAGGGAATAAGTTATTACGATCAAATGGTAGTTCTATCTTTAACATCGAGTAGCTCATGATAATTATACTGATATATTATTATGTTTGGCTTCATGTGATATGGTTGTTGACTATGGGCATCGTGAATGCCCGTTTGGAATAATAATTAATTAGGATGCTTTACTGGGATTTGTAATAGGTGGAGTTATAACCAGTGCTTGTTGTTATACGCTATTATTCTAGATCGCATAGATGACATATATCTAGGGAGTTAGGATTATTCCTTTTAGGATGGAAGTGGATGTATTAATTATAGTGTCTCTCAAAATAGGTAGCTATCATTAGGGTAATACTTTAGGTAAGATGATTTAGGATATAAATCGAGTTCTAGTGACCATTAACCCTTGGCGACGAACTAATCTAGATAGAAGTGTATCATGGATTCCTTTCTTGTATTTTATTCTGAGACGTCCTATAGATGGAGTCTAGTTTTGGGTGGAAGTTGGGAGATGATGTGATGATGTGACACTCTAATTTAGTATTGAAATTAAAATTAGCTGAGTGAGACGTCCTATCGATGAGTAGATGTTTGGTGGTTGGTATTTTTCATTTGAGTTAGGCTAGGGTAGTGCTAGTATCTTGGGTAAGAATAGGTATCCTTATGATTAAGAGTACCTCGCAGTTAGTGAGTGACCCAGGATCGCGAGTTATCATCACAATTATACTCCTTAATTCAGAATGATTTTATAATCTATTTAGGATCATTGAGATGTTAAGCACATGTTACCATTTATGCATTTAGAGATTTATCACGTATCTTGAGGATTAGATGTTATTAATATCCTCTAATCTTATAATTGTTAGGGTAAGTAGAATATTTCATATAGTATGGGGCTTTAACCCTCTTCGTTGACTAATATTTTCGGGTTTTGTTGAGCGGACCAAGGTTGTGCTTAGTGTTTGTGTTCTTAGCATGGATTTCATGTGAAGAGATGTGTAGCGTTGTACTCTTTTATTTCAATTATGTAGCGGTGGAAGTTTTAGTTATATATTTTGTTAGTTCAATTTGTACTCAAATATGTCATAAAATATGGAGTTGTTTTAGTTGTTTCATTTCAGTATTATTTTGTACATCTGGATATTCAAGTTTTTTTATTACTGGAGTATTATTGCACTCGTATGTTATTCCACATGGTTATAATGTGATTAAATGTTTGACTCTCATAAATTCGGTATGCAGGAATGATCACCATAAATATGGAATTTAAGAGGTGTCATAGTTGGTATCAACACATGGTCAGACTCCATGTGTGGGACATCTCAAAAATTAAATCCAACCATGGAACCCCTCGATATACTTATGTCAAGATTAGTTAGTCGTCGAGAGTTAATGATCATCGAACCTTGGTTTCTATCATAAATCATCTCACCTAAAATAATACTCTAAGCACACCTACCTATATCAAGAGAGTACAATGAATATAATGGATTACATCCTAGAAGTTTTAATGCTAACTCCCTATCTTGACAGTATCCAAATATCCCATATGATTTAATGATGAGAGTATTTTCTAATCAAGTACTCCAACTCTACCTTCCCATTATCATTGTAATACCTAAACTCCTTAGATATACCCATCCAAGTATTCATAGCAATAGCACATATAATGAACAATATGCATAACTCTCCCATTACAAATCCCAATAAAAAAATCCTAACTACTTACTAATCTAAACGGGCATTCATGTTACCTATATTCACCAACCATATCATATAAAGTCGAGCATTATAGTGTAATAATATAAAAATCATGAGCTACATGACCCATAATATAGAACTACCAGATAATCATAACTACTTATTCCCTCACCTAATCTTATACCTTAAAGTAACTCTATTACTAACTACCCAAATCATGTTTGGCATCATCCTTATCGAACCGATTCTCTTATATTCCCCATATAAAGTTTCAGTTTCATTATTAAGTTACTTGACCAAGAGATATAAGTCTAACTCTAATTGTATTATCAATATAACTATCATAAATATGTAGTATGCATAAAATATCTAATACAAGGTATCATATGGGAAAAGCAGGGTTATCGAATGATAGTGAGCTATGAGTTGGGGTTATGAGATGATCTATATTTACACATGGGAATGTGGATATCAAGGTAAAGAAAGTAGTTATTTTATATTATATTACGTGGCTTATGCACAAGTAGGTTATGTTGTAATTATATATAATTAGAAAATGGGTGAGTTATAGAAAGATAAAAAAAAGAGAAATGGTTCAATCCAGATTATATTTTCAATAGGATAATCGAGCGCATATAGTATAGGTAAGTTGCCATGAGATTTCCAAAAGTAAGGTTTAAGATATTACAGGTTGGATCAATTGATGGTCCAATCTATAATCTAGGATTTTACCGTCATTGGTGTTATTGCATACACTTGAGTGGTGGACATAGGTTTCTCGTGATTTTGTTGGTCGTCTCACTTTTTCAGGAGCAGTCGCAATCGTGTGTGAAAAATAGTATATTTAAATGATGCGTGGCTTGTTAAAGTCATCTTCAATTTTTTATTCCTATCAATCGTGCCACTATAGGATTATGTATTTGTCAAGGTTGTGTTTTAACCTAAAATGAGACGTTATATATAGGTCTAGGTGTGGAAATTCTTATGTACTATCAATACGATGCCAATAAGTGTGTATGACTACCTACTGTTGAATAAGTCAAAATGTGATCCTATCATATCGATAGTTATATGTATGTGTAGCTTTATCTATGTAGCTATTATGTGGACATGTGAGACTAAAATATACTTATTTTGTGATATTACTTATGGATGTAATGGGTTAAGTGATTTCCAATTACATATTTTGTAAATTGGCTAATTAGTGATGTAGTCCGTCATATAGGGTATAATGAAGTGCACGATTCATTATATCTCACAATGTTATGTGTGCGCTGACAATGCAATATTATGTATTTTAGGGGTACAACTGATTAACTGGGGGCATGGGTGCTTGAGTGATGAGAGTATAAATTTGGCAGTTAGAACCATTAGTATAGATGTGACATCATGAGATAGAGGGTATATGTAGGGTTCATAGTGGAATTTTTTCACTTAACATATAGGGTCCTATGGAATTTAGTAGCATGTGTAGTTCTCTCATTTCAGCCGATGGTATTATTATAGTATGAGACATTATGTTATATAGATTTTGGGTAGCCATGTATAGAGGGGTTGTCGTGGTATACTTGGTCGATAGTTATTAAGATAAGGCACCTTTGGAAATAATAGGTATATTTTTTTTTTGTTCGCATTGAGACATTATTAGGATTGGGTAGTGGCGAATTTTAGGGACAAAATTTCATTTCTAGAGGGAAGAATGCAATTCCGCGGGTTTTTAAATTATTAGTTTAATTGGAAAATTTTAAGAGGTGGATTTGATTACTTTAAATTGAACAAATTAAATTCTGATAGTAAATTAAATTGGATTTTTTTGTATAAATTAAAGTGGATAATATTTTGTGTTAAATTGAATGGTATTTCATCATAAATTAATTATAAAAATTTTATGTTAAATTACGAGGTTTTATAATCGAAACAAGTGAAGTTATTTTTTGGTTCATGATTTTGAGTATGACTTATGAGGTCATTTGGAAGCTCGAATGGTGTTTAAATGATGGGAATTAGGATTATGAGGTAGTTAACCCATTGGGTAAATTTTGGAAGAACTTCGGTTTGATTTTTAAGCCCATAGGATAATGATAAGTTAGGGTTAATAACAAGTGATGAGATTTCTACAATAAATATATGTTATATTAGTTAGTTAGCCTCACCTCATAATAAGTAAATAAGATGAGAGAGAGAGAGAGAGAGAGAGAGAAGGGGGGGCTTATGAGTCAAATTGGATAATAAGGTCGGAGACTAAGGAAACAAGATAGGAAGCAACAACAATGGAATGCAATCTTCATATTTCGTCTCTACTCAATTTAGGCAAGAGTTATCTTATTTATCCTATTTGATGGAAATATTTTACATTGTAATTTATGAAATTGAATTAAGCATTAAATAGAAAATCTTAGGTTATAAATCATAAATTTTAAGTTAAAATCATGTGGTTGAATTATTGCGAATTACAATTAGACTTTAAATTCTAGAACTAAGGTTCATGTAAAAGTTTTGTAATTTCGATAATTTAATTAGGATTCATGGGTCAAATCATGGATTGAAATAGTCAATTTGTTAAAATTATTATTTATATTTTTTGTGAAAGATATATTGATGTAATTCTGTCAAATTAGAGAACAAAGTTTTATCAATAAAGTTTTTTTTAGGGGGGGGGGGGGGGGGTATGCATAATATGGAATTGGGCAGATTCAATTTGGTATTTGGTTTATTTAATTGTGAAATTAAGATTCATTTATATTAGGATAAAAATATTTATAATTCCATTGTTTATTGAACTATTATACTATGAATTGAGCAAGAATTGATGAACTTGAAATCTTAGGTCTATATGGAGGATTATTTTTAAAATTGTAAACAATATATTTAAGATTCATTATGATAGGGTTTAGATGTAATTTATATGATTTATTTGATTTCAAATAGCTAGTAAGCATAGGTATTTTATTATGATGAATTGAGGTTGAAATTAAAATTTTTAGGTGCATCAACAAAATGTTAAATTTAAAGAACTAGAAGGAGATAAACCTTCAATCCCAAACTTTAGTGTTGTGTTCCCAACAATAATGTCTTCAATGTATATTAAATTAATACTTGATCCATATATAAAAAGAAATATCTGGAAGTTAGCTTTCTCAGTCCGTAAATGGTTAGTTAGATGAAATTACGTGGATGAGTTATGACCATTTTATAAAACTATGTTTAGGTTTCCTAAATAACCTGCACTATTGTAAACTAATTAATTATATTCTTGCATATTTTGGGACTTGAGATAAACCTAGGAACTTTAAGGGATTATTTAAGTATAATTTTATCAGTATGTATGTTTTATATGGTTAGAAAGTGACAATTGAACTTAAGTCGCTTGGGTGTGGGTATATTAGTGTGACTATGTGGATATCTTGTGATGCATAAATTATGTGTACCTACTTGCATAACTTATGTTATTGAACATAACACTAGTCATTATGTAGGATAATGGCGAACTTACTAGTGGGAATTTGATGGGATGAGTGTGGGACTTTGTTTATTCCCACATATTGTTGATGACAATTGGTTATAGGTCGATGATCACGAACCTGCATGCTGAGGTCACAATATCTCGCGTGGGATAATAGGGTTAGATCCTTTTGTGTAGATGATGGTATATGGTTACATGGTTAGTCTGATTGAGTGGTAATTTTTTTATTTTTGTGTAGTAGAAGTATTTAAGAGTGGGATCTCCTAATAATTATAGCTAGAAGAAGCACGAAAACTCCCGAAGGCCTAGGAGGTAGGCCTTCAAGAGACATTTTATCTGTGGGTTATGAAGATGAAATATGATTATTGTGATGGGTCGAGCTTACCCAATAGATTTTATGAATATTGCGATGGGTCGAGTGTTCCCATGTGATGCTTTTTATTAAACATATTACGTGTACTAGATATATGTAGTAGTTATATAGATAGGATTGATTGAGTTACAACCATAACTTGTAAGAGGGTAGTCCACTTGAAGCCTGGGAGTATATTAAAACCAGTAGATGCGTAACCCCTATAGGTATGGTGATAAACGATAACCCAAGTACTCTTTAACAAAGAAAAATTAATACATAATATTGTATATAATCAACACTCAGATTGAACTCGAAAATCTCTCATGTATAACTCAAATAATAATAAAAGAAGATCATAAGCAACTCATTCAAAGGGAGAGAGAAGTAAGCACCCTAGATACACCTTGACAGGCAGCCAACACACCAACAACCTCTGATATATCTCTGGTTAGCTATTAATAGCATCGTAATAAATGACAATGGTCAGTGAGTAAACTCTCTCTGATTTGTAATAACTTCTTTGTCTTTAGCAATGAAATCTCTAGAAAGAACTCTCTCTTCTCAAAAGTGGTTGAGGCCAATAAATATCCTAACACCTTTCCTAAGATGTCTCAATCCTCTATCGTGCTAAAGACCTACCCCTCACACTTTACTTCACAAGTATTAAATTCCTGATTAGCCATCACACCCTACGTTATGACCATTAAATGTCAGGACATGCCTTTTGATAACCACTATGCGTCAGAGGACTGTCACCACAGATGTGGCTCACCATTTATCTTACAATGCCAATAGCATAATGGTTTACTGGAGTTCAGATTGGACACTTTTTATCTGGCTAATGACATCATCTAAAGTAGATGTGATATTTGGTAGAGGGCCATTTAGCTTAAAGCCCAATATACGATGAAACGCAAGGTTATTCTGCATAAGGTTCCATGACAAAAGATCTCTCGGTGTTTTACCAGTTATATCTAAGATTGTCAATACAAGACTTAACGCTACCTCACTTCTCAATCCTCCAAACCAAGTCCCTCTGAATTTCCCACTGTGAGGTTATTTGACAGAGCATGTGAGATCTCCCAAACCCTTCCAGGCCTAGCCTCTTGCGATTAATTTTTGACCTCACACTCAATATTACAATCATTACATCATTATAATTAATGTACTTTAAAAGATACAATTTGACTAAGTAAGAACGGAAGAACAAAAGGAGCTTCTTCGACAAGTTTCGTTGCTAAGCTGTGTCCCTGTCTTTATGTTGCTTCCTTCTCTTGGATCTCTTTTATTAATTGGGGGATCTATCTATAATTCAGATATTACCTTCAAGCTCCCCTACAATCCTTATCTTCAATAACTTAATAATTTAAAGTGAATCATTATATGGGGAATATAAGAGAATGTGTCTGATAAGGATGACGAGATAAAAAATTTGGGTAGTTAGCAATAGACTTACTCTCTGATATAAGATTAGGTGGGAGGATAAATATATATGATTAGTTGATAATTCTATCTCGTGGGTCGAGTACCTCATAATAGTAATATCACTATATTATTATGTTTGACTTCATGTGATATGGTTAGTTACTATTGATAGCGTGAATGTCCATTTGGATTAATGAGTTGTTAAAATACTTTATTGGCATTCGTTATGGATAGATTTATGTTTGGTTGTCATTGGTACCTGTTGTTGTTCTTGAACCTTTGAATTAATATATTTAGGGAGTCAAGATATTACATTGAGAATGGGTAAACCCTAAAGTTGAGTAAATTGAAGTAATTAATTAGCAAACTCTCTCATCCATATAGAGTGTGAGATATGTAGTTACTATTAGGATAGGGAGTTAGGATTAGACCTTTTAGGATGTAAGTGGTTTTATTAATGTAACAACCCAGGCTTTTGAGCGGCTATTTTATATTATTTTGCCCGATGGAAAAATTCTATAAAATAGGGGAAGTTGGAGTAAATATTATTTACCATGATATTAAGGGATAATATTTACTATGTTTTGTCTATTTACCGTATGAGAAGGTAAATGGCATTATATTGTGATATGTTGCGTCGTTATATGTAAAGCGACAGTTATGGTTCATATTTAAATTGTGGTATAATTAATGAAATAAAATAAAAATTGGAACATAAAATTTGTTCACACTTTCCTGAATGCCAAAATAGGGGGTGCGGTTATTTTTAGAATGGCCGAGATAGTCGAAATAAGTGCCAAGTTGTATTTTGGAGTTTCGGGCAATTTTAATGCGTCATTACTCAATTAAGTGGATACGAGCCATTTTAATGGTGTATTAGCAATTAAAAGAGGACATTTATGTTTTAAGACCCGTTTAAGTTCCCCCACCCCTTATCTTTCTTCATTTGTGTTAGAAGCCAAAGGAGAGAGAGAGAGAGAAGAGAGGGAGCTTGGGAGAAATGGAGAAAAGAGAGAAAATGGAGATTTGAGCCGGATTTCCATTGCTACCGGAGGTAGATCAGAGACTACGAACCTCGAGGCAAGTTTCTTACTTGCTAGATGTGATTTAATGTGATAATATGCATGTGTAGTTAAGTTTTGGAGATTTAAACCCTAAATGGGTATTTATTGATTTTGGTGATTAAACTCTTAAATCTTAGTTTTAATTTGATTTGAGGATAAACTATTAGTTAGTAATGGTGTAGAAATGATTTGGGAGAATTAGATTGTAACAACCCGCCTAATAAGATACCGGGCGATCACTCCAATATTAAATTAAAACAGGAGTCACATATGGATCATCCTTAGCATCACTGTCGAAAATCCATTTAATTACTAATATCCTATTAGGTGGCCGTTAAAAACTTTTACTTAACTACTCTTTTTAACGAATAAATTACAACATCCACAATTAAATGCGTAATGAACTGAAATGAAAATGAAAGGAACTAAAATAACCGAACACTCGGTCCAAATATACAACCATATCGAATGCTGTACTGAAAGAATAAATAAATGCAATTGAGCCATTGGCTCGAATGTTTATACAGTACCTCCTATCTAGAGTACAACGATGGAAACGGCTATCAAAAACCTGCACGCATCCACAGCTGCTGCAGCTGACATCTGACCCGAAAGAATTTTCATCCAGGCATCCCTGTGTCTGGACACCTATGTATATATATAATATAGCAAGAAAGTAAAAGTAGATAAACGAGTCAGAGTCCCGAATTTTGAAAATATTTTGCAAGTGCATAAATGCCCTATTATTTTGAAAAAGGTTTTATCTCATATTTAAGGTTGGTATCGCACTCCCATGAGATACCCCTCACCTCTCCGCTAATAGTGCACTCCTAGCGCATCTATCTAGAACATTCTAGTCAAGCTACCCTGCTAAACTAGTCTATCACCCCACCACTATCTACCCTAGATAGTCCAAGTAATGTACTAAGGGTTAAGCTTCACCCCAGTCTCAGCGCTATGCCATGTTCGTGCGTGGGGTGTCTCGCAAAGCGAAATCCAAACAAGGAACCCCCCCGATACACTACTACGCGGCACGGTCGATCGTCGAGATCTGCTAGTCCCTCAGTACAGAAAGATATATATAAATATATATACCATCAGAATTTATAATATAGGAGTACTAAGGATTAAACTTCTCCCCAGTCTCAACACACTGCCATATTCGTGCGTGGGGTGTCTCGCAAAGCGAAATCCAAACAAGGAACCCCCCCGATACACTACTACGCGGCACGGTCGATCGTCGGGATCCATTAGACCCTCGGTAATCGATTCATCCATATAAACATATTCATACTACAATATACATCCGGATCTATCTCCCGGACTGAGGATATATATACAAGTATTTATCAATACTTTTCATTTTCCCAAAACTTTCCATTTCCCTTTTTATACTCGGGAAATGTAAATATAAAAGCCAATTCATTATCATGAATTGCTTTACCAAATCATATACTTTTTAAAAGCCAGTTTTATTATCATAAAAATTCTTTTCCTTTATATGTCATCCCCCAAAGCCATTTTCATTATCATGAAAATGCTTTGATCAAATAATGCTTCCACATCCCTTCTTCCATCCGGGAGTGTTACCGAAGCTAAACCTTTATCCCATTTCCCTTTTTATACTCAGGAAATGTAAATTAAAGCCAATCCATTATCATGAATTGCTTTAATAAATCTAAGACCGCCCCTCCGGGTTTCCCCACTGGACGCGCCCCTAAATGGCTATCATCTTCCAGGGCCTCCAAGACAACCTGGGAACCTAACAACGTCGGGAAGCGGCCATATTGCCTGCGGGAAAGTCAGGACCACACCCAGAATCCCCTAACCAGCGCAGAAAAATAAATAACCGCCCATATGGCCTAGGGACTATATCCAACCTGCTCAACAGCCAGGAAGGCTTCACCACAACGCGCACGACTTCCCTTATGATAGCGATTTAGGGAGGTGTGTAACCATAATCCATAATTTATCAATTATGAAAATCATTTATCTTTCCATTTTGAAAATATTCATTTTTATATTTTCAAAATCATTTATATCACATCATATATATACATAATCACATAGTATATATATATATATACCATATATTCCTACCTGAATATATAAAAATGGCTATATTTGCCAAACCATCTATCGATGACCAATAATCCCAAAGATTCTCTCAAAGAATCATAATCATGCATTCATATATGCATGATACTAAACCCAAACTATTTTCTTACTTTAATAAGTAATATATATAAAAATCCCATCTTTGGGTTCATTTGGATATCTCCACTTATACTAATTCACTCTAAGTGAATACACGCATATATAAACTCCCAATTCCTCAAGTCCTTTAGGACATAACCCTCCATAAATTTCTAATTTGGAAGGGCTTTAAACATAAACTCAAAAAGGAGAAATAATCCTAATCTCCAAAATCTTGGGCTGAAAACAGGGCACCGGTCGACCGGTCCTAGACCCCCGATCGACCGCGGGTTGTAAATAAGCCTACGAAACAAAGCAGTAGGCCCTTTCTCCTTGACGCGGTCGACCGGCCATAGGGGCGCGGTCGACCGGTCACATCAGGTCCTCAAAACTGAATTCTCCAAATTCATCTATCCAACAACCCGACTTCATTATCGGGGTTTTTAAACTACCCCAAAAATTATCCAAAACGTCTACGCAATTAATTCTAGCCGTAATTTTTCCAATTCCCGATTTGATTTCCGCGTTGGAAATTCCAACCCGGAGCTGCCATCTTGTAAAAATCATATCAAATCAAGGAAAAATCAGAAAAATACGCGGTCAGCGCCCACGCGACCGTATCGAAAATATCTACAACTTTCGTGTTTTGGCCGAAAGCTAAATCATTTATCTTCTTGGCCGAAAATGACCGCAAAGGCTGCGGGTTACTATTCATTATCTCTCCCAAAATCCCAAACTCCATTTTTGTCCATTTTTGTTGTTTCTAACCTCACCCAACAACTCAATAAACATCTAATCTATGTTTTACAACTAACACATCAATTATTTTGGGGTATTAAATCATTTCTCTTGGTTTTAAACCCTAAAATCATAAAATCCCCAACTTATGATTTTAACCCATTTCAATCCAATTTTTCACTCCATTTACATGGATTTAACACTAGAAATCATTAAGAGTTTACATTACATCAATATGTAAACTCATATCTAAGTTTTCCCAATTTTATTTTAAGGGTTCTAACCCTAAAATCATGTTTATACCAAATGTGATATGAGAGGATTGCACAAAATGAAATAAAGCAAGTAAACACTTGCCTGGAGGATGAAATTCGACGACCTCGAGTCGAATCCGGCGGAGTTTGACCCGAATCTCCCTTTTTCTCTCCACTTTCTTCCTTCCTCTCTCTTTTCTCTCTTCTCTTTTCTTTTCTTTCCCTTTCTCTCTCTTTATAAAGAAAGAAAAAGGGTTTAAACCCTTAAAACCCAAAAACGACTCGTTTACCCAATTACGAGTTACTTTTACCTCTAAAATTATCCGAAACTCATTTTCGTCAATCGGACACTCTTTTCCGACTATCTCGGCCATTCCGAGAATTATGGCGCAGTCGAAATTCCCATCCGAGGTACTTGATCGCAAATCACAATTCCAACCCAAAATAAATACATGCGGGTTTTCTACTCAAAATCTTACCTCTTTTGTCGCAATACTCCACGGCGACATATAATTAAATTATTTCGACCTATATAGTCCCAAAATAATTTATAACACCCTTCGAAAATTATTAAATCCTCGAAAATCCCAAAAATCACTATTTCGAGAAATTCTCCAAATTCCAATTTATATCCAATTATGGAATTTAATGGTCTCCAAAAAGGACGGGTTGTTACACTCCCCCCCTTACAACGGAATTTCGTCCTCGAAATTCAGATGCGACCTACACCACCAATCTTAGGATCACTCCAAATCCTAATACCTCAAGGGAAACGATACTAACCCAACGGTTCCCAACCATATGCCACACGACTATCACGATCGCTAGGTGACTCTCATACGTCACATAATACCCATCATCTATAATGCCTATCGGCATGAATTTCAACCTTATATACTACGCCCATTCTATTTCAGGCGGTATATAAACAAACTTACCAAGGTGCCCATACACCTTTCTAACTTGTGCACATCTGCACGCTCGTAGAGAATGTCTGACACGTAACACTCTCTCCCAATAAGGGTCTCATTTCCTCGGTGTAATACTCATCTATGGGTCCTCCCGACCCTCGAAAATCAAACTCCTAATCTCGGCATTACTAACTCTAACGAGCCTACATCCTACAGTGCTACTGTCTATGCGTTACCCTACCTAAGCGAAACGACTCTCCTAATTATCCCTAGTGCCCAAGGCCTCTCTCAACTCCCGACGTTTGCTTGGTTTCGTGCGTGGGACGTCTCGCCAAGGCGAAATCCAAACAAGGAACCCTCCCGTTACACTACTCCCTCGCGTTGTCGGTCATTGAGATATAACGACCTAAGGCACACCAGCGGGACGTCCTAAATCCTACCTCGCTAACCTACGAACGCATTCCTACTATCTAATCCTTCCGCCCATACGAAAGGAAACCTAATTAACCAAAGTTCCTACTCTTTGTAGGAACACTATGTATATTACACCGAACAAAGATTTTCTCCAAATTTGCCTTCTTATTAAGGCTTGGATAACATCCTCGAATCAATTTCTCTAAGTCCTACTCCACCCAACTATTCGTGGCGAGAGGACCACTTTAGTGCTTTTCCATAGCACAACATTTCCATAAACGTACCATCATCACAGGGCTCGTAGTCTATAGTGGTTCATCCACACTATAAGACTAACCCACATCCTTGCATCCAATAACAGCTCTCCACGCCCGACGCCGTTAAGAGTCATGTGTGGAGTGTCTCGCAAAGCGAAATCCAAACAAGGAACCCCTCCACACATTAACACTTGACTTCGTCGGTCACGGAGTCCCGTTATTTCAGACATGCAACCGGGATAATCCTATCCCTAAACAACAAAAGGTGGTCTGAACTCCTATCTCTAACTAAGAGTCACACCACCCAGCGCTTACACTGTTTCTAAATCCTTGCGCAAACCATAATGAGCTTTATCTTACAGCTCAACACAAATCCTACGGCCTTAAATCATATATATAAGGTCGCCATACATACCAACCAAAATAAGGAAGCCTCTGCTCATCGAGGTTTCATCAATCCATAACAATAAAGGTGAACTCAACCTTTATCAAGGTGAGACACCACAATAACAACCTGTTCCCTCCAGGAACTGCGGACACGATAGTCTTGCCATCATTAGCCTGCTATCGCTCCGATCAACCAAATATATTATACGTATACATACAAAATATAATCACCCGCCTCTATGGCGAGTGAAAGAAAACAAAATTCCGCTATCGCGGAAAACACACAAGCCTACTTTATTATATTATCGTGGCCGCCACAAAGCTCAAAATACACACACCAGTCTAGGGCTAACGAACTCCACAACTTCATCTAGCCACACCTATTACTAGAATTTCTTAACTCTAGGCCCCATCTGGGAAACCTAACCTTGTCCTTATTCCTATCGGAAAAGACTATCCGTAAGATACCTTTTGGACCCTCAATTTCAATGAGGAATTTAACTTTAGTACCACTCTCAACTTCAGCGGTACTGTGGTACTCCTAACTACCATTCTTTAGTAGTTGCCACCAAAATCCTTAACACTTACCATAAGGAGAGTGACCTCTACTAAGGCCCTCGTCCCCAACTTCTACCAGCTGCTCCAGCTAAGTCTCATCTCCCGCTACCATCCAAGCTCCGCACACGATTCTCAAACGAGCGCGCAAAAGATTTCTATAATCTTCTAATATGGCAGGAGAACGAAATCTCACAAGAGAAATCAACAATCCTAATCCTGAGGCTCTATATCAAATCGAGAGCAACGCTGAAAGTGTAGTACGTCCGCACAGATTCCTAAGGACACTAGAACCTGATGCTCTGATACCATCTGTAACAACCCGCCTAATAAGATACCGGGCGATCACTCCAATATTAAATTAAAACAGGAGTCACATATGGATCATCCTTAGCATCACTGTCGAAAATCCATTTAATTACTAATATCCTATTAGGTGGCCGTTAAAAACTTTTACTTAACTACTCTTTTTAACGAATAAATTACAACATCCACAATTAAATGCGTAATGAACTGAAATGAAAATGAAAGGAACTAAAATAACCGAACACTCGGTCCAAATATACAACCATATCGAATGCTGTACTGAAAGAATAAATAAATGCAATTGAGCCATTGGCTCGAATGTTTATACAGTACCTCCTATCTAGAGTACAACGATGGAAACGGCTATCAAAAACCTGCACGCATCCACAGCTGCTGCAGCTGACGTCTGACCCGAAAGAATTTTCATCCAGGCGTCCCTGTGTCTGGACACCTATGTATATATATAATATAGCAAGAAAGTAAAAGTAGATAAACGAGTCAGAGCCCCGAATTTTGAAAATATTTTGCAAGTGCATAAATGCCCTATTATTTTGAAAAAGGTTTTATCTCATATTTAAGGTTGGTATCGCACTCCCATGAGATACCCCTCACCTCTCCGCTAATAGTGCACTCCTAGCGCATCTATCTTGAACATTCTAGTCAAGCTACCCTGCTAAACTAGTCTATCACCCCACCACTATCTACCCTAGATAGTCCAAGTAATGTACTAAGGGCTAAGCTTCACCCCAGTCTCAGCGCTATGCCATGTTCGTGCGTGGGGTGTCTCGCAAAGCGAAATCCAAACAAGGAACCCCCCCGATACACTACTACGCGGCACGGTCGATCGTCGATATCTGCTAGTCCCTCAGTACAGAAAGATATATATAAATATATATGCCATCAGAATTTATAATATAGGAGTACTAAGGATTAAACTTCTCCCCAGTCTCAACACACTGCCATATTCGTGCGTGGGGTGTCTCGCAAAGCGAAATCCAAACAAGGAACCCCCCCCGATACACTACTACGCGGCACGGTCGATCATCGGGATCCATTAGACCCTCGGTACTCGATTCATCCATATAAACATATTCATACTACAATATACATCCGGATCTATCTCCCGGACTGAGGATATATATACAAGTATTTATCAATACTTTTCATTTTCCCAAAACTTTCCATTTCCCTTTTTATACTCGGGAAATGTAAATATAAAAGCCAATTCATTATCATGAATTGCTTTACCAAATCATATACTTTTTAAAAGCCAGTTTTATTATCATAAAAATGCTTTTCCTTTATATGTCATCCCCTAAAGCCATTTTCATTATCATGAAAATGCTTTGATCAAATAATGCTTCCACATCCCTTCTTCCATCCGGGAGTGTTACCGAAGCTAAACCTTTATCCCATTTCCCTTTTTATACTCAGGAAATGTAAATTAAAGCCAATCCATTATCATGAATTGATTTAATAAATCTAAGACCGCCCCTCCGGGTTTCCCCACTGGACGCGCCCCTAAATGGCTATCATCTTCCAGGGCCTCCAAGACAACCTGGGAACCTAACAACGTCGGGAAGCGGCCATATTGCCTGCGGGAAAGTCAGGACCACACCCAGAATCCCCTAACCAGCGCAGAAAAATAAATAACCGCCCATATGGCCTAGGGACTATATCCAACCTGCTCAACAGCCAGGAAGGCTTCACCACAACGCGCACGACTTCCCTTATGATAGCGATTTAGGGAGGTGTGTAACCATAATCCATAATTTATCAATTATGAAAATCATTTATCTTTCCATTTTGAAAATATTCATTTTTATATTTTCAAAATCATTTATATCACATCATATATATACATAATCACATAGTATATATATATACCATATATTCCTACCTGAATATATAAAAATGGCTATATTTGCCAAACCATCTATCGATGACCAATAATCCCAAAGATTCTCTCAAAGAATCATAATCATGCATTCATATATGCATGATACTAAACCCAAACTATTTTCTTACTTTAGTAAGTAATATATATCAAAATCCCATCTTTGGGTTCATTTGGATATCTCCACTTATACTAATTCACTCTAAGTGAATACACGCATATATAAACTCCCAATTCCTCAAGTCCTTTAGGACATAACCCTCCATAAATTTCTAATTTGGAAGGGCTTTAAACATAAACTCAAAAAGGAGAAATAACCCTAATCTCCAAAATCTTGGGCTGAAAACAGGGCACCGGTCGACCGGTCCTAGACCCCCGGTCGACCGCGGGTTGTAAATAAGCCTACGAAACAAAGCAGTAGGCCCTTTCTCCTTGACGCGGTCGACCGGCCATAGGGGCGCGGTCGACCGGTCACACTAGGTCCTCAAAACTGAATTCTCCAAATTCATCTATCCAACAACCCGACTTCATTATCGGGGTTTTTAAACTACCCCAAAAATTATCCAAAACGTCTACGCAATTAATTCTAGCCGTAATTTTTCCAATTCCCGATTTGATTTCCGCGTTGGAAATTCCAACCCGGAGCTTCCATCTTGTAAAAATCATATCAAATCAAGGAAAAATCAGAAAAATACGCGGTTAGCGCCCACCCGACCGTATCGAAAATATCTACAACTTTCGTGTTTTGGCCGAAAGCTAAATCATTTATCTTCTTGGCCGAAAATGACCGCAAAGGCTGCGGGTTACTATTCATTATCTCTCCCAAAATCCCAAACTCCATTTTTGTCCATTTTTGTTGTTTCTAACCTCACCCAACAACTCAATAAACGTCTAATCTATGTTTTACAACTATCACATCAATTATTTTGGGGTATTAAATCATTTCTCTTAGTTTTAAACCCTAAAATCAAAAAAACCCCAACTTATGATTTTAACCCATTTCAATCCAATTTTTCACTCCATTTACATGGATTTAACACTAGAAATCATTAAGAGTTTACATTACATCAATATGTAAACTCATATCTAAGTTTTCCCAATTTTATTTTAAGGGTTCTAACCCTAAAATCATGTTTATACCAAATGTGATATGAGAGGATTGCACAAAATGAAATAAAGCAAGTAAACACTTGCCTGGAGGATGAAATCCGACGACCTCGAGTCGAATCCGGCGGAGTTTGGCCCGAATCTTCCTTTTTCTCTCCACTTTCTTCCTTCCTCTCTCTTTTCTCTCTTCTCTTTTCTTTTCTTTCCCTTTCTCTCTCTTTATAAAGAAAGAAAAAGGGTTTAAACCCTTAAAACCCAAAAACGACTCGTTTACCCAATTACGAGTTACTTTTACCTCTAAAATTATCCGAAACTCATTTTCGTCAATCGGACACTCTTTTCCGACTATCTCGGCCATTCCGAGAATTATGGCGCAGTCGAAATTCCCATCCGAGGTACTTGACCGCAAATCACTATTCCAACCCAAAATAAATACATGCGGGTTTTCTACTCAAAATCTTACCTCTTTTGTCGCAATACTCCACGGCGACATATAATTAAATTATTTCGACCTATATAGTCCCAAAATAATTTATAACACCCTTCGAAAATTATTAAATCCTCAAAAATCCCAAAAATCACTATTTCGAAAAATTCTCCAAATTCCAATTTATATCCAATTATGGAATTTAATGGTCTCCAAAAAGGACGGGTTGTTACATAGATGTTGTTGATGTTGGATAAAAATCAAAGATTTGAGGTTTTGGTAATTTTAGGGTTCTTAAACCCGTAGCCCAAACTGGACAAGATTTCAGGACCAAATCTATTCGGCCCTAAGGGCAAATCGATTCGGATAAGGAGAGGGATACAGGTCTGGCAGACCGAATCGATTCGGGTTAAAATTTAATCGATTCGGCAATTGCAGAAAATCAATTTTTGCTCATCGAATCGATTCGGTTGTTTAGCGAATCAATTCGCAAGGGCGAATCGATTCGTCCCATGGGCCGAATCGATTCGGTTCCCCTGTTTTTGTGAGATTTTTCCTAGTTTGATTTTTTTAGCCATTTTTCTTTTAGGTCCAAGGCTTAGGGACCTTTCTTTGGGGATTAATGGGGAGTCCTAGAGGGTGGTTTTGGGTGGACTAATGCCATAGTATTTAATGGAATATTTGGGCTTACCCCGAGGGCTATTTGCGTAGGTTGATATCCGAATGAAATAGGAGATTAACTGAAAGATAAATTTGAAGATAAAATATCAATGTTGAGACATTTGGGAGACACTCCTTGATGGAGATTCATTTTAAATGGTTTATGATATTACATTGAAATCTTGGGGACTAGTTGGGGGCAATGGAACTTCGGGTCTTAAGTCATTAATAAAATATGACTCTAAAAATAAGAAATGAATATTATTAAATGTTGTACTAATAAATAAGTACAAATGATTTTGAGAATATAAAAATGGATGTTTTCTAATGAAAAGGAAGATGACTTTTATAAATGTTAAAAGGTATGGATACACACCCTCTCTAAATCGCTATCTTAAGGGAAGTTCGCGCGTTGTGGTGATGCCCCCTGACAAATTAACGTAGGGTGGATATAGTCCCTAGGCCATGTGAGGGTTTGTGATTGTATATTTTCTGCGATGGGTAGGAGATTTCGGGTGTGGTCTTGACTATCCCGCAGGCACATGGTCACTTCCCGACGTTTGGTAGGATCCCAGGTTGTCTAAATAACAGGCCCTGGAAGATGATAGCCATTTATGGGCGCGCACAGTGGGGAAACCCGGACGGGCGGTCTTAGAATTATTATATATATATATATATATGTAATTATAACTATTCTAAATCAAGTTGGACTTGATGTATATGGGTGCCACAAAGAGCACAATGAAATGCCATAAAGAGCATAATGAAGTTCCATAAAGAGCACGATGAAAATGCGACAAAGAGCATATGATGATGATTATATTCCTGATAAGGAAGATATTTTTACAAAATCAATAATTGAGATGAAATGCCACAAAGAGCATAAAAACTATGATTATATTTCCTGATAAGGAATGTGACTATGAAATGAAATTGTATACGATGAAATTGATTGGTAAACATTTGATAAAATGTTGTACCATTTATATATATTCCTAAAGAATAAATGGGAATTATGTTTTGATGGTGAATGGATATAATTATGTATCCTTGAGTAGTTGTAGATGAGACCTCTCTCACACACACACACACACACACACACACACACACACACACACATATATATATATATATATATATATATATACATAATATTGTGCTAAGGGTCTATTGTATCTCGACGATCAACCTTGCCTAGTAGTAGTATATCGGGGGGGTTCCTTATTTGGATTTCGCTTTGCGAGACACCCCACGCACGAATAAGGGCATAGTGTTGTGACTGGGGAGAAATTAGCCTTTAGTACTTGAATTAATTAGGACAGGGTCTAATGTATCTCGACGATCAACCTTTCCTTGTAGTAGTGTATCGGGGGGGTTCTTCGTTTGGATTTCGCTTTGCGAGACACCCCACGCACGAATAAGGGCATAATGTTGTGACTGGGGAGAAATTAGCCTTTAGTACTTGAATTAATTAGGACAGGGTCTAATGTATCTCGACGATCAACCTTGCCTAGTAGTAGTGTATCGGGGGGTTCCTTGTTTGGATTTCTCTTTGGGAGACACCCCATGCACGAATAAGGGCATAGTGTTGAGACTGGGGAGAAGTTAGCCTTTTGTTCTTTATTTAACCTGAGCATCATTTATATTACGCTAGGTTGCTTTTAGATTGAGAGGTGAGAAATATTATTGTTATATGCGAGAGAATTACGTACTTAACTGTCATGCATTTTATTCACATGGGAATCATATCAAATCGGGCCCTGACCCGTATCTATATGTCTTTGTTTCCGCACATACTATTGCCATTACAGGTGCTCTACCGTATGGACATCCGTATTTACATTTCCATTCCGGTTGTCATGGAGCTACAGCATATTGCGGATGTTGTAGGTTATTGATATTATATGCTTCTTTCTATTGTACTTTAGCTAAGTTCAGTTTATTTATTCGGGCGTGTTTGCCCAAGAGTTGCACTCATTTACTATATTATAAATATTGAAATTAATACTCGGTGTAACTATTTGTATTAGTCTGTGCACCGATAGATTATTCGGTGATTATTTATGAAATTGTCGTTCTTCATTATCGATTTTTGATATCCACCGTTTTCGCAAATGGGATTGTCTAAGAGTTTTCTTTTATTTACAAAATTCTCTTTTATTGACAATCCGTTTTCTAAAATGATTGGTGGTTATCTCGTACTATTATTTTAATCGACAGCGATGCTGAGAATGGACCATCTGTGATTCCTGTGATTAATAGAGTATTGGGCTGGCCACCTATTATTTTAGTTGGCGAGTTGTCACAGATGGTATCAGAGCATTAGGTTCTAGAGTCCTTAGGAATCTGTGCGGATGTATTTCGCTTTCAGCGTTACTTCTTATTTGATATAGATCCTTAAGATTAAGATCGTTGATTTTCTTTTGTGAGATCTCGTTCTTCTGTTATGCTATGAGAACCCCGAAAATCTTTTACGCTATCGTGTGAGACTAGTAAGTCGTCAGATGATAGGCATCAAGGGAGGTTGTCGTGAAGGCGTCGCGAGATAGGATTTCTAAGAGCTGTAAGCTGTAGTCAGGGATGTGGTCCGCTTTAGAGGTCGCTCCCTTTTGTAGAATTTTCTCCTATTGCTACTGTGACTACTAAGTACAGTAGAGATGATTTTCCATGTGCCGCTGTCAGTAGAGAGTGGTACTAAGCTTGGGATTCTGAGCAATGTCAATTTAATGATTGAGAAGTCCTTAATGAGGACCACATGTTGAATTTCGGACGGATCGGAGAAGTGAAATATCATTTGGTGAGAATATGAGGCCCGAGAGTCTGGCCTAGAATGGGGCATAGAAGTGCCTAGGTATGAAGATTGGAGGAAAATCTTTCACCTATTGGAGCGAGATTTAAGTGACGGATACGCTAGTGGCCTCATTTTGGTGGAACGGGAGGTTTTGCCCATAGATAAACCCATTAGATACTTGTAACAACGAGTTTCTCTGGGATATCAAGAATGACGAGAAAGCAGATTCTCAAGTATTCACGCGAGGTTAGGTCAGAGGCCGACGGGGTGTTACGGTCAAGGAAACTGTGCACTGAAATAAGGTTGGTACAAGGAAGTGAGAGAGCCTTTCAATGGAAACGATAGGCCCACAAGTAAGTGTTTCTAACACTTTTGGAGAAGTAGTGTTCATGAGGCCCCAGCGGTGGACATCCACCCCAGGGAGGCTCATTGAACTAAGGTAGAGGAGTCCGGTAGGATGTTCTCTTTACTAAAGAAGTTAAGGAAACTACGCGAGTGATCGCCAGGGTAGCTAGAGATGGAAGTAGTTGGATTGGGTGCGACTAGAATGATGTGTCTGAAGACCATTAGAATGGCCAATGATTGGCAAATATGTTGGCGGGAATTTCCACCATAGAGGAGGGTGGAGTGTTCCTTACGATAAGATAGAATGGTATTGTATTTACCCTAGATTCGAGTGTGTATATTGAGCTTGTGGTAGTATATCTACATGACTTCCATGATAGGGAAGCTCTATATTTTCTTTCACTCGTTATGGGGAGAGTGATGATATGTGTGGTATGTGCTACTTGTATTATATGTAATATACGAGTAGAGATGTTCTCGTATCGGTTGGGGCAATAGTAACCGAATAAATTGCGAGGCTATCATATTTTCTAGTTCTAGAGAAGAGCTAGTTGTTCTATAATATCTCACCTAGATATAGGATTGAGACTTTATAGAGATGGTTTACGGTGTGTAGTTAGTTTTCATTTTTATTTTATTTTATTTGTCTTACTTTATTTGTTTTTGATTACTTGCTTGCCTTGTTTGTTTTGCTTGTGTATGATGTTGCCTGATCTCCACAACCAACTAGTTAAGGGGATTGTGTGGAGGTGTTCCTTATTTGGATTTCTCTTTGCGAGACGCTCCACGCATGAACCTTAACGACGTTGGGAGTGGAGAGATGCGCATATTCTTTTCTTTTCTTCCTTTACTTTTCTGTTGGTTGAGATGCTCGGTTGGAAAGGTTTAGCCAAGAATCACGTAAAGGAGTGATTGAAGGGCTAAGTTGATGTGCGATATATGAGCAGTATAATAGTTTTTCCTCTGATAGATGTGGGGAAGACTAAGATATGAAATTCGAATACAAACTCGTGTTTATGCCTTAATGAGAAGGTCATCTATAAAAGATGTATGTATGTATATTGGGTTAAAGTATTTGTAGTGCCTTACATAAAGTAAGCACTCGATCAGTTAAAATTCTCATTTTTTGTTGTTGTAGTGGTAAGACTTAGAGTTAGGATTTTAGCGATCCTGATCATGTGTCTTCGACCGTTACTTCTCGACGACCGACGATGCGAGGTAGTAGTGTAATAAGAGGGTTCCTTTCTTGGATTTTGCCTCGACGAGACATCCCACACACGAAATCGAGCGACTGTCAAAAGTTGGGAAAGGTCTTGGACACTAGGGATCTAGTTAGGATAATACCCATACGAATTGATTAGCATAGATAGATTGATGTTAGGATTTTTAGGATGTAAGGCCCTTAAGGCATGTATCATGGTTTTAGGGAGGTGCTGTGGAGTTGACCACCATAGGTTTGTGGGTTAACTCTAAGTGGGATTTGGTCCATAGAACGAGGAAGTTTAGGAGCTTGAGTGATTAGAAATGTTAGGGCATAGATCGAGGGGCCTTTCTTAGATATAACGTTACGTTGGTAACTTATCTTTTGAGGAGTAGAAGTACGAGTTGACTATTTCTCCTGCACTCGTGTTATTAAATTCGAGAGTGGATTTAACGGACGAGACTTTGCCAGGGACGGGAAGTATTAATGCTAGCGCATAAACCCCTTTGTTTGTGCGTCTCACAGACTTGAATCCTATGAGAAGTACTATCCTCCGCTTGATATAGAGTTCGTAGCGGTAATATTTTCCTTAAGGAATAGAGGCACTCCTTCCTGGGCAGGAATTTGGTCTTTTCGCGAGCAAGAAGTTGGAGCTCGTGAGGGACTATCGATTGAATATCCCCTTTCGCTAAAGAAATGCGATGGGTTAGATGCGCCGAGTAGGGAACCGTCGGAGAGATTAGGGAAGGCACGGGATGCCAAGTAAAACGAGCTTCTCCGAGGGGATGCTCTTTAAAGAGCATTTATGTCTATGATTGACCAATTCACCCACTAGTATGAAGAGACTAGTGGTGGGAAGAGGAAGTATGGGAGTAGTAGTGTAGTAATCGAAACCCTCGTACAATTGTTCGGATCATTTTTGTAAGTAGAGTGCTGGGATAAATAAGTATCTCCTTCTGTAGTATAAAGGTAGGATCGATAGTTCTAGAGGAATGACTAGGTGCTATGTTAGAGCAAGAAGAAAGTAGCCTAAGATCGAAAATGATGACCTTAGTCTGAGCCCAATAGGGACGCCATTTTTACCAAGGGGTTTTCTATGGATGATAGAACGATAGTTCAGTATAGTATATTTTTATATGGTCATACTATATGCTTGAATTTTGAGGGCAAAATTCCCTTCTAAGGGGGGGAGTATGTAACAACCCAGGCTTTTGAGCGGCTATTTTATATTATTTCATGGAAAAATTCTATAAAATAGGGTAAGTTGGAGTAAATATTGTTTCCCATGATATTAAGGGATAATATTTACTATGTTTTGTCTATTTACTGTATGAGAAGGTAAATGACATTATATTGTGATATGTTGCGTCGTTATATGTAAAACGACGGTTATGGTTCATATTTAAATTGTGGTATAATTAATGAAATAAAATATAAATTGGACCATAAAATTTGTTCACACTTTCCTGAATGCCAAAATAGGGGGTGCGGTTATTTTTAGAATGGTTGAGATAGTCGAAATAAGTGCCAAGTTGTATTTTGGAGTTTCGGGCAATTTTAACGCGTTATGACTCAATTAAGTGGATACGAGCCATTTTAATGGTGTATTAGGAATTAAAAGAGGGCATTTATGTTTTAAGACCCGTTTAAGTTCCCCCACCCCTTTTCTTTCTTCATTTGTGTAAGAAGCCAAAGGAGAGAGAGAGAGAAGAGAGAGAGCTTGGGAGAAATGGAGAAAAGAGAGAAAATGGAGATTTGAGATGGATTTCTGTTGCTACCGGACGTGGATCAGAGACTACGAACCTCGAGGCAAGTTTCTTACTTGCTAGATGTTACTTGCTAGATGTGATTTAATGTGATAATATGCATGTGTAGTTAAGTTTTGGAGATTTAAACCCTAAATGGGTATTTATTGATTTTGGTGATTAAACCCTTAAATCTTAGTTTTAATTTGATTTGAGGAAAAACTATTAGTTAGTAATGGTGTAGAAATGATTTGGGAGAATTATATGTTGTTGATGTTGGATAAAATCAAAGATTTGAGGTTTTGGGAATTTTAGGGTTCTTAAACCCGTAGCCCAAACTGGGCAAGATTTCAGGACCGAATAGATTCGGCCCTAGGGGCGAATCGATTCGGATAAGGAGAGGGATACATGTCTGGAAGACCAAATCGATTCGGGTTAAAACCAAATCGATTCGGCAATTGCAGAAAGTTAATTTTTTCTCACCGAATCGATTCGGCTGTTTAGCGAATCGATTCGCAAGGGCGAATAGATTCGACCCAGGGGCCGAATCGATTCGGTTCCCCTGTTTTTGTGAGATTTTCCTAGTTTGATTTTTTTAGCCCTTTTTCTTTTAGTTCCAAGGCTTAGGGACCTTTCATTGGGGATTAATGTGGAGTCCTAGAGGGTGGTTTTGGGTAGACTAATGCCCTAGGATTTAATGGGATGTTTGGGATTACCCCGAGGGCTAGTTGCGTAGGTTGATATCCGAATGAAATAGGAGATTAACCGAAAGATAAATTTGAAGATAAAATATCAATGTTGAGACATTTGGGAGACACTCCTTGAGGGAGATTCATTTTAAATGGTTTATGATATTATATTGAAGTCTTGGGGACTAGTTGAGGGTAATGGCACTTCGGGTCTTAAGTCATTAATAAAATATGACTCTAAGAATAAGAAATGAATATTATTAAATGTTGTACTAATAAATAAGTACAAATGATTTTGAGAATATAAAAATGGATGTTTTCAAATGAAAAGGAAGATGACTTTTATAAATTTTAAAAGGTATGGATAAACACCCTCTCTAAATCGCTATCTTAAGGGAAGTTCGCACGTTGTGGTGATGCCCCCGACAAATTAACGCAGGGTGGATATAGTCCCTAGGCCATGTGAGCGTTTGTGATTGTATATTTTCTGTGATGGGTAGGAGATTCCGGGTGTGGTCTTGACTATCCCGCAGGCACATGTCCGCTTCCCGATGTTTGGTAGGATCCCAGGTTGTCTAAATAACAGGCCCTGGAAGATGATAGCCATTTAGGGGCGCGCACAGTGGGAAAACCCGGACGGGCGGGCTTTGAATTGTTATATATATATATATATATATGTAATTATAACTATTATAAATCAAGTTGGACTTGATGTATATGGGTGTCACAAAGAACATAATGAAATGCCATAAAGAGCATGATGAAGTGCCATAAAGAGCACGATGAAAATGCCACAAAGAGCATATGATGATGATTATATTCTTGATAAGGAAGATATTTTTACAAAATGTATAATTGAGATGAAATACCACAAAGAGCATAAAAACTATGATTATATTTCCTGATAAGGAATGTGACTATGAAATGAAATTGTATACGATGAAATTGATTGGTAAACATTTGCTAAAATGTTGTACCATTTATATATATTCCTAAAGAATAAATGGGAATTATGTTTTGATGGTGAATGGATATAATTATGTATCCTTGAGTAGTTGTAGATGAGACCTCTCACATATATATATATACATAATATTGTGCTAAGGGTCTAATGTATCTCGACGATCAACCTTGCCTAGTAGTAGTGTATCGGGGGGTTTTCTTGTTTGGATTTCGCTTTGCGAGACACCCCAAGCACGAATAAGGACATAGTGTTGTGGCTGGGGAGAAATTAGCCTTTAGTACTTGAATTAATTAGGACAGGGTCTAATGTATCTCGACGATCAACCTTGCCTAGTAGTAGTGTATCGGGAGGTTCCTTATTTGGATTTCGCTTTGCGAGAAACCCCACGTACGAATAAGGGCATAGTGTTGTGACTGGGGAGAAATTATCCTTTAGTTCTTGAATTAATTAGGACAGGGTCTAATGTATCTCGACAATCAATCTTGCCTAGTAGTAGTGTATCGGGGGGGGGGGTTCCTTGTTTGGATTTCGCTTTGCGAGACACCCCACGCACGAATAAGGGCATAGCGTTGAGACTGGGGAGAAGTTAGCCTTCTGTTCTTTATTTAACCTCAGCATCATTTATATTACGCTAGGTTGCTTTTAGATTGAGAGGTGAGAAATATTATTGTTATACGCGAGAGAATTTCGTACTTAACTGTCATGCATTTTATTCACATGGGAATCATATCAAACCGAGCCCTGACCCGTATCTATATGTCTTTGTTTCTGCACATACTATTTCCATTACAGGTGCTCTAGCGCATGGACACCCGTATTTATATTTCCATTCCGGTTGTCATGGAGCTACAGCATATTGCGGATGTTGTAGGTTATTGGTATTAGACGCTTCTTTCCATTGTACTTTAGCTAAGTTCAGTTTATTTATTCGGGCGTGTGTGCCCAAGAGTTGCACTCATTTACTATATTGTAAATATTGAAATGTAATACTCGGTGTAACTATTTGTATTAGTCTGTGCACCGATAGCTTATTCGGTGATTATTTATGAAATTGTCGTTCTTCATTATCAATTTTTGGTATCCACCGTTTTCGCAAATGGGATTGTCTAAGAGTTTTCTTTTATTTACAAAATTTTCTTTTATTGACAATCCGTTTTCTAAAATGATTGGTGGTTATCTCGTACTATTATTTTAATCGACAGTGATGCTGAGAATGGACCATCTATGATTCCTGTGATTATTAGAGTATTGGGCTGGCCACCTATTATTTTAGTTGGTGGGTTGTCACAATTAATTATAGTGTCTCTCAAGATAGGCAGCTATTATTAGGGTAGTACTTTAGGTGAGATGATTTAGGATAGAAATCGAGGTTTAGTGATCATTAAATCTCAATGCCTAGTTAACCTATAGAGAAGGGCATTGGAGTTTTTCCTTATTTGAATTTCATTTTGAGACTCCCCACACATGGAGTCTAGTATCGGTTGGAAGTTGGGAGATGATGCAATGTTATGATACTTAATCCTAATATAAAACTTTAATAGGGTTGAGTGCGTAATTTCCTAGGAATAAGTAGCGGTTTGGTAGTTAGTGCATTGCATATAGGCTTCACTATGGTAATATTAGTCATTTATATCAAATTAGGGTTCCTTATAGTTAGAAGTACCTCGTAGTAGTGTGTGACTTAGGGTCACGAGTTATTATCATAATTAGAATTCATAATGTAGAATTGCGTTGCTTTTAATTTATGATCAATTGAGATATTATCTATAGGTTATAGTGTATGAATTTAGAGATTTATCTTTTATCCTAAGGATAGCATGTTTTTTATATGCTTTATTACAATCATTATTGTGTTATATAGAATATTTCTTGCAATGAGGGTTTTAAACCTTTTTCGTTCACTAATATTTTTAGATTCTGTTGCAGGGACCAAAGATGCACCTAGTGAGTTGATTCAATTTATACTTAGATAAATTCTAATATACTAACGTTATTTAAGTTGTTTTATTTCAGTGTCGCTTGGTACACTTGGATATTTAGGTTTTTTTATTATTGGCATATTCGTATGGCTTTAGTTTATCCATATTTATTGCACCCATATGTTATTCCACATGTTCTCGATGTTATTAATTTTCTGATTCTTGTAAATTGGGTGTTTAGGATTGATCAAACTAAACATGAAATTTACATCAATTTTACTTTTTCTTGGTTTTAAAACAGATTCATTAGGTTTTGAAATTTTTGGATTAGATAGTCTAGTGCATGTCAAGCCCAACCCATTTTTAATTTAAAAGGACATTTATCTTAATAAAAATCAATGTTATTTGATTCAATATTTATTTATTTTTTCACATCATAAAATATGTTTGTTTTCAATTAAATGTGTAGCCAATAAAATCATACTCATATGTCCTACTTGTCATTTTTGACCTTTTAGTGTCCGGAATACGAACATAAACTAAACACCCCCACGTTCGAAAATAAGAAACATTAGGCTTGTTATTTTTTCAAATATCATATGATAATGTTTTTGTTTTTTAATTAAGAACTCTATTAAGCACGTGGCAAACAATTAAATAACTGAATAAAATAGCAACTACTAATTAAGCATAATCCGTATTTTTTCTTTCAAATTTATCATTCATTTCATAAGAATGAGGGGATTTGTTTTCATCAATAATACCACGAGTTTAATAAAATTCAATAAAGGGTAAGGAATCATATTCGATGCCTATAACATTACATAATCTTTTATTTTTAGATTAAATTAATTCTTAATCTTTGTATTAAATTAATTCTAAAAGTGAACTTGTCAAATGCTTCATTTTTATTTGTCATTAAATAAATAACGAACTAGAACAGTCATTAATATTAAAGTGATGGTTGTTATTTCTAGCAACGCCGTCAAATTCATATATATCGGAACAAACTAAGTCAAGTGGTTCTGATTCTTTAAAAATATATTTATATGGGGTCTTGTTATTTTTTCTTGACTACACCATTCAGATTTTTAAATATCTTTTAATGATAAATATGGAATTTATCCCACGTTACTCATAATTTTAACAAGTCATTTATTAATATAACAAAGTTTAAAATGTTACACATTAAAAGAACACACAATATCATCGGAAGGAGAAATTTTATTAGCATCGCATTCAATTTGAAAATTCCCCTATTGGTATATCCCTTGCCTACAAAATCCAATTTGTATTCAATGTAAAAATATGTACCCTAATAGTCTGAGTGAAACTATCTTTGTTGAGAAGATATCCAAAAATAAAGTTCTTCCTCATCTCTCGGGTCTAGAAAAATCCTTAAGAACAATAGTTTTCCCATAGGTAAACTTCAATTTTACCTCTACAATACTAAAAAGCATAGTGGAGTGAGAATCACCCAATAATAACCTCTAAACTTCAGCCCTAAAATCTGTCTTAAACATGGCATAATGATAGCAAACATCGAGTGAAGCAACAATATCCACCCACCATCCTTTGGCCTCACTCAAAATATTTACTACAGGAACCATATCATATAGGTCCTCTTCGGTTAGTTTCTCCCGGGGAGAAGGATGGTGCCTATTCTCCTAGTTCAAATCCATATGTCCACGCTTGTTACAATGAAAATAGGCAAACTGCCCATTACGACTAACCTGACCATTTTCAGAACGGTGGTTCTTATTATAAATCTAATAATGGTTCTGGATATTATGGTTCTTTGTAACACCCCTATTTTCTCACGATTAAGCATTCCGATACGTCAAAGATTGGGCGTGCTAGTAAATTTATATCATTCTTAGCATAAAGAATAATCAATATTAACTAAAGTAAATTTCAACCATCCACGACATGCAATAACGACAATATAATAAATACTGTAATAACTCTATGTGTCCACATCCAATATAAATAAATGAAATAATCTCAACTCTCATAAATAAATAAAAATGAATAAGTAAGTGGGACCAAAATGGTCCATAGAATATCTAAATACTAAAATGAAATGACTGAAAATAAATAATAACCTAACTGATAACTCAATGGAATGACTGAAAAGAAATGAAGTGGTAAGTCTAAATTACCGCAATCCTACTGCTTTTGTTTACGAATGTCTAGAAAACATTATATATAATCTGGGTTAGCGCCCTAAATTTTCAAGAAATATCTCACAGTATCGATATAGTAATAATCATGCGACTCATTTACGATAAGCATTGCAACTTGTCAACACTCACATGTACGAGATACCTCACCCCTCATCATAAGTGAAATACTACATGAGTGTCCTACCCATGACATAAACAATACTACTAAGTCTCTCTCACTAGACTAAAAAGTGAACATCATATATTAAAATACTATGTAAGGATGCAACTAACTACACACGCAAAAAATACAATCCAACACCAATACCCACTTATGTCACTCGTAAATTAGGATACATACAATCTCATACATAATACATTAATGGGACATAGAGTTTTTTATTATAGTGTCCATCACTTTACTATTACAAACTCATGCCATTTGGTCTCAAGAATGAAGGATCTATGTATCAGCGGATGGTCAACAAAATATTCAAGGGATGCCTAGGTGACACCATGGAGGTCTATATAAATGACATGTTTGTTAAAATTAAGCACAAATTTGACCACTTGTAGGAGTTTATAAAACATTTTGATATCCTCGAACACTACAGAATGAAGCTCAATGCAACCAAGTGATCTTTCGGAGTCCAACCTAGGAATTTCCTTGGGTACTTTTATCCAAAGGAGGATTAAATCAAACCCCAACTTGATTGTGGCAATCAACAATGTTTAGCCACCAAGGATACTTCATGAGGAATATTAGCATCTTTCAACTGTTTTATCTTCAAATCTCTTGAGAAGTGATGACCATTCTTTCAGTTATTGAAGAAAGAGAAAGGATTAACCTAGAATAAGGAGTGCTCAAAGGCTCTCAATGAAATCAAAAGCTACTTGAGTCGACCACCTCTGCTCTCGATCCCAAATTCGCAAGATGTAGTTTACCTGTACCTTACGGTATTCGATAATGTATTCAGATTGGCCTGGGTGTGCAAGAAGGAGGGACACCAGGCCCCCATTCACTATGTCAATAAGACATTCCTAAATGTTGAGAAATGCTACCTTCCACTTGAGAAGTTAGCCTATTCTATGGTTATTTCTTCATGTAAATTGAAGCATTAATTTAAATCTTAATCAGTCATAGTAATCATATATTTCCCACTAAAAAAATTTCTCATTAAATCTGATCTATCTTGATAAATGTTCAAATGGTCGGTTGAAATTAGAAGGTTCTATATCCACTATCAACCAAGGACCATAATAAAGGGCCAAGTGCTGGCAGACTTTAGTGCCACGTTCCAAAGGGAAAAAAGGCCTAGCGACGTGGACTTCATCGACCATCCAATCAATCAAGGGTTTGACATATTCAATAAATGGACTCTTTATGTAAAAATCACCTCAAATTCAAGAGGGGTAGGATTGGAAGTTGTTCTCATTTATCCAAAACAACTATGCTCTAATATGGGATAAAACTTGCCTTCAAAGTATCTAAAAATGAAGTTGAATACAAAGCCTTCACCATCGAGTTATGTAAAGCCTCGTGTTTAGGCACAAGTCATATTAAAATCTACTGTGACTCAAGGTTAGTATCCAACCAGGTATCGGAAGACTACAATGCCAAATACGAGTGAATGTTAACACATCTGCCGGTCGCCCATGACCTAATTGCTACATTAAAAAAGGTATACATTCAATCATTCCCTAGTGGGAATAATAATCACGTCGATGCCTTCGCTATTTTGGGGTCGGTAATATACTCTGATCTTATAAGAACCACTGAGGTAGATTTTCTCTCTCAGCCCACTATTTCAAAACTGAATGTCTCTGAACAAGTCCTCACCATTCATATTTCTCCTAAATGGATAGATTCGATCACAACTTATTTATAAGAGGAAGCCCTATCGACTGATAAAAAATAAACCCATCAGGTCAGGGCAAAAGCTTCTCGTTTCTCCTTGTAACATGAAGGAAAACACTATGGGAGATTTTCAATGTGTTCACCCAAATGATGTCGATCAAGTCCTATATGAGCTTCATGGCGGTATTTTTTATAGCCATGCAATAGAAGATCTTTGACTTTTAGAGCAATCAAATAAGGATATTGGTGGTCATACATGAAGACGAATGCAGTTTCCTACATCAGAAGATGCGAGAAATGTCAAAATTTCTTGCCCATGATTCACTAGCCAAACAACGACTTTAAGTTATTAATTATACCATGGACATTTTCTCAATGGCGTTTAGACATCATGGTCCCATTATCTATAACACCATAAAATTGTAAGTATCTCTTGGCCAACACGGATTTTTTTGCAAAATGGATTGAAGTTGAACCATTAGCAAACATCAGAGATACTGATATGATCAAATTCATTCGAAGAAATATACTCACTCATTTTTTCATTCCATGAACAATTATCACAGGCAATGGGACATAATTTGAAAGTGGGCCACTCCAAAGCTTCGACGACAATAATAGCATCAAGCAGCACATCAGCTCAGTGGCATATCCCCAGAGCAATGGCCAGGTCAAGGCTTCTAACAAGATAATGCTCGATGTCATGAAGAAGAGGTTAGAGAAGGCAAAAGGTCCTTGGGTGGATGAGCTTTCCCACGTATTATGGGCAAATCGTACTATGCCTAGGAGGTCAATTGGGGAATATCACTTCACTTCCGGATCGTCATCCGGCCTTATACATCTGCCAGTGTCCGCCTTCTTGTACTAATTCAACCCCGTTCTTCACTTGGTCTTATTTCCTTTTGGTTTACAAGACAAGCTTAAAGGACACTGTATTTTGCAATCCTCCCTAGACTATAAATCTAGGGACAACTCTCCTAGTTTCCAGGAAAAGCACTGCAACACGTTGCGTTAGACAAATAGCAGGTCCTGAACAGTTAAAGCAATTTCGAACACCACTTATGAAATTAAAAACGGGCTCTAAAGGTCATTCTTCAAGTCAAGTAAGTTGGTAGGAAATTTTCCTTTCAACTTTTTTTATTTTCGTCCGGAGAATAGCAGTACTTTTGTATTCACAGATTGGGATTAATGAACGAAAAGCTGAGGGAAGGATCAACGGTAGCGTCAGAGACTTCCCGAGGAATCCAATTCGTGTTCATTTATGGTGATAATCTAGCTCTTAATACTGTGATTGCACGTGCACAAAAAGCTAGATGCAATCCTACATCTTAAGCTTTTACGAGTTAGGAATTTTATGAACGTAATGTGAAACAGTGAGTGAAGGGATCCACCTCCTGAAGAGGGGGAGCCCAAACGGTACTTCATTGACTTCCTTTCTGTCTTCCGTCCCACCATTCCAGAAGGAATGGGATAAGGGACTACCTTCTAACAGTACTCATAGGAGTCACAACTGTCAACTCTCATGACAGTACTCTATGAGCTAAGAGATTTATATGACCATTTTAATCTAACGATAACGCTTGTTAAAATATCTGATAAGGGGGGGATAGCTTAACCATTTCTAAGATTAGTTATAAGCCCATTCTTTTTCCTTTGTCTTAGAAAACAAGATTTTAACTCTATCTAGCATACTCATAACCCTCTTAGCTCCCTGCACACTTTCCGAAACAGAGGAGTGAGGGCCTTCCAGATCTAACTCACCTCCAGGTAGAGATAACCGTATTTTGTTTTTGTTTATCTTGTCCGAATATCTCTACCCGGACCTATTCAGACACACCGGGGGGAAGCGGAAGAGAGAGTCGCTCGTTGAGTTACTGATTTAAGATAAGAAGCAGAACAAGAAGAGAACCAAGGGTAAGGGAAGGATCTGGGGTCAGATCCTTACCGATATTCCTTGTCTGTTTCTTTGTCTTGTTCTTTTCTTCTTTATCTCAGCTTCTTCTGTTGTCTTTGTTGTTTCTCTTAAAAGGAGAAACAACAAAAAAATAACCCTATTTAAAAAAATAAGATAAACACAAATCCTACACTGTAGTAAAATACTACAATGTAGCAACCCCAAAACACTACCATGTTACCTCAAAGTTCTACCCGTATGGAGCCGTCATCGCAGTTTTTGGCATTTAGAAAAGGAGTCACCACTCCCCTTATCTACGGCAGGTAGCAGTGTCGAATCATCGTCCGACCTTATACATCTGCCAGTGTCCGCCTTCTTGTACTCATTCAACCATGTTCTTCGCTTTGTCTTATATCTTGTTTTGTACAAGAAAAGCTTGAAGGAAACTGTATTTTGCAATCCGCCCTAGACTATAATGGATTAAATCTAGGGATAACTTTCTCGATAACCAGGAAAAGCACAGCAGCGCGTTGCTTTAGACAAATAGCAGGTCCCTAACTGTTTGAGCGATTTCGAACGCCACTTATGCAATTGAAAATGGGCTAAAAAGGTCATTCTTCAACTCAATTAAGTTGGTAGGAAATAGTTCTTTCCACTTATTTGGGATTCTCCCACCCGGGAATATCTAATGTTTTTGTTATCCAATTCACTTTTCACTGTTTATTTTTGAATCCCCCCTGGGAATAGAAAGTCTTTTGATTTCCTTTCGGAGAATCTCAGTACTTTAGTATTAACAGACCGGGATTCATGAACTTATAGCTAAGGGAAAGATCAGCGGTAGCATCAGAGACTTCCCGAGGAATCAATTCTTGTTCTCTTATATCTTCTAGCAATATAGGTCTTGATTAGGATGACTTTATGGTAACTGAAAGTGGTAGTGATGTACCCTTCGGAGAATTTCTACTTCACTTCAGGATCACGAAAGAGGAAGCTTCTTGTCTTTCGTCCTGCCATTCCGAAAGGAATGGGATAAGGTATGGAGGCCATAATCCTTATGGAAGTTAGCTTTCCAACCATGAATACGATCGTTACTGACCAAGACTTGAATAGAGAAATCATAAGCATCGAGATTGACCTAGCCAATAAATGAAGGGAACAAGCCTTAATCAAGTTAGCTTCCTACCAATAATAGATGTCGAAGCAATACAACAGGCATCAACACAAGAAGGTTCTAGGTCGGAGACTATGTACTTTGAAAAGTGTTCGACAGTGCGAGGAATCCACTAGATGTCAAATTAGGTCCTAACTGGGAAGGTGAGAAGGGGGTGGTCCTACACGTGTGTATCAAATCAAACCAATTTTCACAAAAAATTATCCAACTTTTAATTAGCACCAAACCAAGTTGTGAAAAAATAATTTTTACTTTAAACCAATTTTATCTTGATTAATCCTAAACATGCATCTAGTAATTAAAGCAAGTAAAGTAAAGTAAACTAAAGTAAAGTAAAGAATACTCACAACGCCGGATGTACGAGGAAAAAACCCAAGACAGGAAAATAACCTCGGACGGCCCAAGCCATACAATCACTATGAATGTGGAATTACAAATAATAGATAAAAGACTCACTTAATGACTCGATCCCCATGGGTCTTGATGCTCTTATGATCTTCAACCACTCCTCTCACAGTTCCCACATAGAAAGTCCTTCTTCCATGATACCTGTCCACAACACACGCGTCTACGTATGTCTCGGTGTCCACCGAATGGCTTTGATACATCTACATTGTCGAACAACAAGTCCTTCTCTTTTCTTCACCGTAAAACCCAGATGTTCAATTGTAGAATAAAGCTTCTTGGTGCAGCAAGATCACATAAACATATAATAATCATAACTTGGATCTTTGTCAACTCCAAGGATGTGTTTAAGCTTTGAAACCTTAGAAAAACATGTGCAAAGACGTTTCTGGATCGTAAACTATTTTTCCAGAATGCACACCCCTTAATTCTGACGAAACCACGCATTTAATAGTAAAAATTCACCGCCTCGAAAACTATGTCACTCTAACGGGATCGACATGTCGTTCGCGCGACATGGTTATCTCTCTTGAACGAGCCACCTTATCGTTTGAACGACGCGAGTGTCATTTTTAATTTTTTATTTAAAACGTCTCTTTCAAAAGAGAACCGATTAAGTCAAACTCTTTTTCGAGCTTATCAGAATAAAACATAGTTTAAAACATTTAAAAAACTCTTAAAACATCTGAAAATATTTTATCTTAGAAAATTACATCCTTATCTTTTATAAAAAAAAAGTTCCGAGTCTCATTAAAAATATGCATTCATACTTCTGTGATCTCAGAATGCAATTAACTTGGAGACGAATAAACTTGAACCAATTAAACTTCGGCATGATTAATACTTTGAAGCTTTGCGGAACCGTCTTCAATTTTTTCAATACGTCATAGACCAAGTGGGATCGTGACAAAATAAAATCTCACTATGACATATTACAAACACAGTTTTGTTCACGGAATTAAGTCAAAACAATATAGGGACTCAATTAGAAATTTATGTCCTTATAAATCTCCCCCTTTGACTATTCCGGGACAAAACTAAACTAGTGAGATGCCTAAGTTGGGCCCTCAAGCCGTATGATTCCTAAATCCTATCCCGTAAACCCAAAATCAAAAATTACAGGACACGGACTAATATATGTAGAACCGGCAAGCATGAACTGTTTGAATGTGATGTAGACTTGAAATCTCGAATCGTTGAAGTGTACCTACACACATGAAACAGACAATCAAATACCCAGTGAAGTATGGAGGAACAAATGAAACGAATATATATATATCCAAATGATACCAATTTTACAATAGATACCAATATGAATAAACTCTGAAAAAATCATTTGTTAAACAATTGAGGAAAAAAATGATATCAATTTGTACTACCAATTTGTAGTACGAATTTGTAAAATATGTAATAAAAAACATGCTCAACAAATCTCCCCCTACATCACATACATCTCTCCCCCTTTTTGTCTCGAATATACAATCTGGTGAAAAGATAAACGAATCAATCAAGTATCTAGCATGAGAATATAACAATTAAAAATCGTTGTATAATCATGAAACAACCAACTAAATATGATCAATAGATGACAAATCTGTAGATAGTAAACCAATAAATCACACAAAGAATATAGCAATCTAATCAGGTGTGATAAATGGAATCATATGCAAAATATCAATTTTGAAACAATATAACCTGCATATAAACCAGTCAGGCCAGAAAGCTTCCACCAGTACCAAAAATATCACAAAATAAACCAGGGGACTACAAACAAAAAGAAGCAAAAATTCCAGACGCTCGTTCGAACGATCCATGGACGTCGCTCAAACGAGATGAGGACGTCGCTCGAATGAGACTTCGCATGACATGGTAATGTCGTTCGAACGAGTTCTCGCGACAGGCTAAATTTTCCCAGTTTCCCAAAAATATCTTACATTTTGCCCAGTGAAAAAATTTCCAGAAAAAATACAGTGGAAGGGCATGACAACATCAAAACAGTGCTAAAACAGTAGGCTTTTTACCAAAAACGAATATGCGAGTTACATGCAAACATAGTACCGATGTGCTTAAACATGGACATGGTATGTATGGGTGTGAAACTACAACAAATGAGTCACAATTACAACACACCAAAAAGATCAAGAAGCTCTAATTGATAGCTATAAATCATCAAACTTTATCATAGCCATATGACAATTAAAGTGTGAGCTTAATGAACTAAACATACTACATGCGCATAAATCCAGAATTTTGACGATTCTACAAACAATAGCGTCAAATTGCAATGTTTCAACATTAGGATTAGTTGTGCAAATCCGTTCAAATTTTCTCCAACCAAACTCCCTCATAAACATACTTTTTCAAGTTCTTTTGAAGTTTCTAGCATTCTCAACTTATAGAAAATCTTATTATCCTTTTTTCTTAGCATATTTCTTTTTCTTTTGGGCTCTTTGAAATGGTGGCTTTCACGATGAGTTAATTTGGAACTCTCTCAGCCCTTTCCCGTGAATCACTCATCCTTTTTTTAATTAGGAACCAATTCAAATTCTCAAGGTAAACGATTCTTACATGCACACTTCTCCTTAAGTCTACTTACGAATAGATGATAAGATGGAGATCAGAACGCCTCACTAAATTCAAATATGCAAGAGAAGTCAAACGTCCATATAAACTCGTGCATGTGTGCAACATTGGCATATATACAAAGTCGAATCAAAATGCATATCAACTTTGAAACAACCCCATATAAACAATGGTTAAGATCATTCTAAGCATCGATAATAATGACCAAATCTCATAGCAATATGGATAATAAAATGGGGGGGGGGGGGGTCTAAGTACACCAATATGCCACATCAAACATGTAAACTCAAAAACAAAAACCGAAAATCTTTTTGGATTTTCAAAGATATTTTGACTCAAATAAAAGAAAATTCTTTTTGGGTTTTCAAAAGTTTTCTCAAAAACAAAATCTTTTTGTATTTTTTCAATAGGACTCAAACAAATGAAAAACTATAATACAAAATGATACACAAGTGATTATACTAGCAATGAATATATCATGAAGAAAACTAGCATATGACAAACAAGGCAACACTATCATCCTTTAGATTTAGCATGGGAAGAATCGAGTGCACCCAAATGAGAATCATGAAGTTTTATTCCTAAAGCCATTAAATCCAATTTCCTGACCCAGTAGGTGTAAAATGACGCATGGGGGTTTGGGGAACTGGGGAAACTTTATTCCTAAACATCTCAGGAGCTTGTCTAAGGTCGTAACAATAACGCTTAAGGTGACCTTTCCTACCACAAAACGTGCAAATGTAGCGACGGTGGGAATGATTACCTATATGTGGAACTTTTCTTAACTTCCTAGTGTTTCTCACATGTGCGGGGGGAATGGGAAAAACTCTCTCATCAAAACCTATACCTCCCATATCTCCCTTAATTTGGACGGTGCCTAAGATCTTATCTAACTTCTTCGATCTAGCCTCCATATCAAAGTTAACTCAAGACGAGTCTCTCAATCTCTCCTCCAACTCACGAATCCTAGACTCGAGCTAACGCCTAGACTCCTCAAACGCTAAAATCTCCTTTTTTAAAGACTCCATCAAACCGCGGAGATTATCTCTCTCTTTCTCCACAAACTCTAGTTTCTCCCTAAACTTCTTCTCTTATGCCCTAAGATCCTCTATCAACACATCATTATTTTCTATGGCACGCTCATTTAACTTAGCTTGCAATTTTTCATTTGCCTTTTTCACTTTCACAGTCTCGGCACACAACTCTTTAAATGAAATTTGCAACTCTTTCACATTTACCTCCTCATCGTCACTCTCTTCTCCCTCACTAACATGGTATTCACTCAAAACCTCCTCAAAAGTGTCATTCACATGAGAATCTTCGTCGCTCACATGACATGCCATAAACGCAATGAAGCTACGATCAACGGGGGAACTCTCTCCCTCTTCCGGATCACTATCAATTAAGGTGGCACTATAGACAATGGGCTGCTTTCCCTCTTTCTTAAGTCTAATGGGATACTTCTTAACTTTGTGACCGTACCCCTCACACCCAAGACACTTATCCGACTCATCTCTCTTAGGCTTCTCAAACTTATCCTTAGAGGTGGGATCAACATTGTTATTTTTGAAATTTTCAAATTTCTTGGCATCTTTCGATTGCTTTTGAAACTTAATAAATTTTTTAAATTTCTTTACCAACAAAGCAACTTCCTCAAAATCGGAATCGGAATCGGAATCCGAAAATTTAATTTACTCCTTCCAGGTTTTTAAAGCAATACATTTATCTTTCTTAGGCACTTGCTTGGAGGTAATCATGTTGATTTCATAGGTTGTCACCTATAATCTCTTCTAGTTTCGTCGACTCTAACTTACCTAAGGAATTTAAAATATTCACTTTCGCATCAAACCTACTAGACAACGACCTACGGATTTTCTTAATGACACAGTTGTCAGGAATTTTCTCACCTAGGTTAAACGACGAGTTGACAATATTGGACAATCTAGAATAAAACTCATCAAAAGTCTCACTCTCTAACATCCTAATGGTCTCAAACTGTGTAGTGAGATTTTGAAGTTTTAATGCCCTAACCGTGCTAGTGCCCTCGTGAGTGAGTGCCAAAATATCCCAAGCCTCTTTTGATGTTTCACAAGTCAGAATTCTATTATATTCTTCCGGTGTGACATGTGAAGAAATAACGTGCAAACCCTTAGAATTATATTTTGAAAGTCTATGTTCAGTTTTGGTCCATGACTCGACAGGCTTTAAATTAGTGAGCTCACATAAAATAGTGACAGGGGGTGTCCAACCTTTCTCAACTTCTAGCCACACACGCTCATCAATAGATTATAATGCACTTTTCATTCTCATCTTCCAATAGGTGTAATTAGTGCCATAAAAAATAGGAGTTCGAAAAAGTTCGTTATTTCCAAAATTCATCTTTGAAAACACACGGGATCACAAAATAAATAAATTATGTTTTCTAGCTCTGATACCAATTTGAAAAGTGGTAGTCCTACACGTGTGTTTCAAATCAAACCAATTTTCACCAAAAATTATCCAACTTTTAATTAGCACCAAACCAAGTTGTGAAAAAACAATTTTTACTTTAAACCAATTTTATCTTGATTAATCCTAAACATGCATCTAGTGATTAAAACAAGTAAAGTAAAGTAAAGTAAAGAATACTCACAACGCCGGATGTATGAGGAAAAAACCCAAGATGGGAAAATAATCTCAAACTTCCCAAGCCAGACAATCACTATAAATGTGGAATTACAACGAACAAACAAAAGACTCACTCAACGACTCGATCCCCACTGATTTTGATGCTCTTCTGATCTTAAACCACTCCTCTCATAGTGCCCACAGAGAAAGTTCTTCTTCCACGATACCTGTCCACAACTCACGCGTCCACGTACGTCTCGGTGCCACCGAATGGCTTTGATACGTCTACGATGTCGAACAAGAAGTCCTTCTCTTTTCTTCACCGCAAAACCCATATGTTAAATTATAGAACAAACCTTCTTAGTGAAGAAAGATCACATAAACATATAATAATGATAACTCGGATCTTTGCAAACTCTAAGGATGTGTTTAATCTTTGAAACCTTAGAAAAACATGTGCAAACACGTTTCTGGATCGTAAGCTATTTTTCCAGAATGCACACCCCTTAATTATGACGAAACCACGCATTAAATAGTAAAAATTCAATCCTCGAAAACTGTGTCGCCCGAACGATATCGACATGGCATTCGCGCGACATAGCTATCTCGCTTGAACGAGCCAACTTGTCATTTGAACGACGCGCGTGTCATTTCTAATTTTGTCTTTAAAACGTCTCTTCCAAAAGAGAACCAATTAAGTCAAACTCTTTTTCGAGCTTATCAGAATAAAACGTAGTTTAAAACATTTAAAACACTCTTAAAACATTTTAAAACATTTTTTTTATAAAATTACATCCTTATCTGTTATAAAAACAATTCTGAGTCTCATTAACATTATGCATTCATACATGTGTGATCTCAGAATGCAATTACCTTGAAGACGAATAAACTTGCACCAATTAAACTTCAGCATGATTAATTCTTTGAAACTTTACCGCAACGTCTTCAATTTCTTCAATACATCATAGACCAAGTGGGATCGTGACAAAATAAAATCTCCCTATGACATATTACAAACACAGTTTTATTCACGGAATTAAGTCAAAACAATGCAGACACTCAATTGGAAATTTATGTCTTTACAGAAGGACCATTCAATATTATTATAGACAATATCTAGGGATCCTACCATTTGGAAACAATGGGGGAGGGGATATCCCTCGGACCTAGAATGCCACTAATCTTAGGAAGTTTGATTTCTAGCTAGTTTATTTGGGGAAAATTTTATTTTATAGCTTTATTTCAAGTTTTGAAGTTCTGTCTTCTAGAATATTTTAAGTTCTACTAATGCAAAATAGCTTCATTATTGTTTTAAATGGCAGACCAATTCTTTTTAAGAGTTGTTATTATGTCCGACCAATTCTGGTCATCAATATGAGTGCCTTATTATTACACTTAAATCAAAACTTCGAGGTTACATGTTTTCGTCATAAAAAAATCTGAAAGCATCAAGAAATTCGCATGTAAGGAAAAGACCTTAGAGGGATCCTTAGTCACATCTTCCTGACTTTGGTCAGCTAAAAATCCTAAATGGGTGGATGTCTCTTTAACCATGTGATTTTTTTTAAATTTAGCGTAGGTTTAAGGTTATGCGATGATATAATCTAAAATTTAAGACAAACAATAAAAACATGCTCGACATAAAAGATGGAAAAAAAATAAAACATGGAATTAACTGACAATTTCATAGAGCATTCATTTCACAAAAGTCCTATATTAGCAAAGTTACAAAATTAGTATATACAGTCTCAAGACAAAGCATTCATCTCTAACGAGTTATCAACTTGGACACTGTAACTCTAACTGATCATCACTATCATGCTCCGATAAGTAATCCTTCGCCAACTGAAAGGGAACATCATCAAGAGGAATCTAACTTTCATTGTTTCCAAATGGAGGGTGACTATAAGCATGGTACTCCGATTGTTACCAATACCGAAGCTCAAAGTCTTTAGGAACCTTCATAAAAACTAGGGTGTTCAGCCAAACATGCTTATATTCAACCTTCTTAGCCTCATCTAGATTAAAGGGGCATCCACCCATCCTTCATCATAACAAAAAGCCCAAAATGTGCAAGGACCCCTCCCAAATAGATATTTTAATTTCATTATGTCACCGACCATGTTTTTCTTGGTCATTGCCAAAGTTCTCCTCATCCTTGTTAAGCTTCTCCCTTAACGAGCTATTTTCATTCTATAATAGTTCTATAATATCACTGACATTCCTAATCTCGATCCTCAGACCAATGACCAAACTACCCTACTCATTGAAGAAACTTGTCATATTTTATAGAGCTTGTCAAGCAGAAATGAATGCTCCTTGAGCTCGACTACTTGCATCCCGACTAAGTACTAGGTCAAGATCATCAGCCTCAAGAAGAAATGGAGCTTCTACCAACCTGTCGTCAAGCTACAAAAGCCAAAAGAAGATACTCAGACATAAAATGAATGCTTTTCATGAAAATAACATTCTAGCAGGAAAGGAATCCAAAATCTTTCATTGAAAACATAAAGTATAGGGCATGCGCCTACAATTCAGAAAACACAAGGGTAGCATACAAAGAAACCTAATCTAAAACCTAACTAACTAGATTATCTTTCTCTTTATCCTTCTCCTTGTTAGCAACAACCTTGTCTTTGTCGGTAATAGGCTTGTCCTTGTCACCAGCAACCTTATCCTTATTAGAAACAACATTGTCCTTTCTAGTTGTAGCTGATAAGCACCCAAAAGTGTCTATTTTATACCTCGAATAGATGCATTTTAGTCGCTCGTTTTTAATAAAAATGACCTTATGTTCGTATTTATTTATTTCTCAGGTCATTACGCAGTCGCAGTGTTAAATAATGCTAAATCCAGTCAATTGCGATGCAGAAGAGGTCAAAAGTGTGCATCGATGAAATCCTAAGAGACCGCGAAGTCAGAGTCCTCATTGAGCTTGCCCTGATGTGATCCGATGCCCCGAAATAGTCCCGTAATCCAAACCTAAGCCTACACCGAACCCAGACCATACCCCGAGCCCGGTGTGTGTTAATTTTGTGCCTTTTTAGAATTTTATTTTGAGTCGTTTTATTTTTAGGATTTATTTGAGATTTATTTAGGATTTTTAGAATTTATTTGCATATTTTTATAATTTATTTTTATTATTGTATTTTTTATTTTATTTTGATTTTTATTAGCCTTTAGTCTTTATTTTATTTTATTAGGATTAGTTTTTAGGATTTGATTTATTTTTATTTTATTAGATTTTACAATTTTTTAGGATTTTAGTTTTGATTATGAGATTTTTACTTTTATTTATTTTGTTTTATTATTTGAATTTTTTTACGTTAGGATTTTAATTTTTTTTAGTAGATTTTAATTTTTTTAGTTGATTTTAATTTTTTTTAGTTTATTTTAATTTTTTAGTTAGTAGTTTTATTTTTAGTTAGTTAGTTAGTTTATTTTTATTTTTTTTAGGTGTTCAAATTAACACACACACCCTACTTCTATACACCACACTATACACAACACCAACCCTCACCCTCATACTACTAACACACACCCTCACCACACTCTAACCCCCCTCTTCTTCTTCTTCCCCACTAAAACAATCGATTCTCTCTCCTTTATCACACTAACCAACTTCCATTCCCCCATCTTCTACCTCCATTAACAAACATTAAACCTCACCCCACCATCAAAACCACCCCCAAACCCAGCCTAAACCGCCGCCCAACTGGCCGAACATGAAAAAACCAAACCGTCGGCGACCTGCCGATCCAGGTTAAACCCGATTCTGACCCCTGTGTAACCTCCAAACGCCGACGAAGCCTAGCCCCCCTTTGTAGCCCCCCTCCGCCGACACCGCCAGCTAGCTCCGGCGCTGACGCGATCTGGTCCAAACTCAACCCGATTCAGCTCGATTCAACCCGCGTTCCAAATGAAACCCGAACCCGGTCCACCTCATCCAACCCGACCTGCCACGAGCCTTTAACCATTCCCAACCTTATCTCCTCCACCAAAATAGGACCTTTACCCACTTTGACTTAGCCAAATAGAATCCCACCAAATCTCCAACAACAAACAAGATACTTCGTGGCTCTTAAAAGAAGGGAACTTTCATTATAAAAAAAATACTCTTATCAGGCAACTGGATATGTACATAGTAGGTACATAAAAAAATTAGTTTACCTTTAGAATAAAATTTAGGTTTACTTTTTATTTTTTTATGTGATTAAGTGCTGGATTTGTGAAAACATTGGGACACACGTGCATGAACGTGATTCAAGGAATCAATTCAAAGGGAGACTTTTGTGTATTGTATTTCTTGCTCTACTCTTTAATTTATTGTTCCATGTTTGTGGCTGTGATTAATTGTTTCATTATGCTTGTCTAAGCACCCCATTCAAGGGGTGGGATGCACTACGAATGATATTACTTTAATTAATTGGTTTCATTAATTTTATATTTCTAGGTAAATTAATTTTAAGTGTCACCAATTAATTTATGTAATGAGAGTTAGTAAATTAATTGAACGAATTAATGTTTGAATGTTGGAATCGAACTAGAGATAGGTTTTTTCGATAATTAAATATTAATTCGGTATTGAAATTTGAGGATCGATATTGTTTTCTTTAAATTGATCCTAGCGGGTAATTTTCTGAAAATAGTGTAGTCCTAAATTTTCATACTGTTACATTTTTAAATTAATTTTCTGAATTTTTTTTTATTAAATTTATAATTATAACGAGAGTTAGATTATCGATTTAATATTATCTCGAAATATTTCAAATTAATAAACTGAGAAGTTAAAATAATTGAAAATGCAGTGTAATTCCATCTCTTGACCTTCTCACATATTTCACACTCGGTTGCACATTATTTTTCATTATTTAGTCATTTTATAATTTTTAGCATTTGTTAGTTAATTTTTCCCTTGAAATTGTTTTTAAAAATAAAAAAAAAATTAAAAAAAGATTTTCATAAAAATAAAAAATTAGAATTGCACGTTTTCACTTTAATTGTTTCACCTTGAAAGTTGGATTGATAATCGTACTTACCGCAATACGAGTTATTTTTAGATATGTTTTGTAGGTACTCAAGGGAATTTTGAGAGTAGTTTTTGCACAACAACGATACATACGCAAAAAGATTCTTATCAAATGGCGCCGTTGCCGCTTTCTTGGCCTGGAGACAGGATTGAAAACTTGTAATTTTATTTATCTTTTTTAGTGTAGTTCTTCCTCCCCCCTCCTCCTTAGACTGGTTGTATAGGATTATTAAAGCTTTATATTTATTTGGGGTGCATTTTGACACCATATTATTTTGTAATAATTATTCATAAAAAAAAGCGAAAAGGAAAATCGAACAAGGTAGAGAGAGGGCGTCCAAGGCGAGGAAATTTGAAGCCTCTCTACTTTGGGTCGGTTGGACTCTCGGGGACGACTGAGATAGGAGAGATCTCCCCCCGGTCGACTCTCACCCCACGTGTGTAACAACCGTGGGAGGTACAGTACCTTATCCCTCGCGAATCTCCTGTCAGCGAGTTAAATTTTTTTTGTGATTACTTGCTCCTATGTGCTTTTAATTTCTACCTCGCACTTAAATTGAATGGTTTGCTGAATTAATTTACCTAAGACCTGGACCCGGTCATTGCAACGAGAAGGAATTTCATCACCCGACTCACTCGGTTATCCATTGTGTGCTACCCTAGCTGTCATTAAATTTAAAATCAATCAACTAGCTAGCCCCGTAGGCACACATTTTTGCAACAGGCAATCACAAAGATAAATTCCGTGATTTTCGTCGCCCGCGGACTTAATTAAAATTTGACTACCCATTTCACTCATTTTGAAGATAATAATTGGCTACGTGCTCGTTAGGATTTTTTCTTGACTCGTGTGTGTCCAATTCCATTATTTCGGTAGTTGGGTTTCGTTAGTTCGCCCAAATCAAGAGTCCATTTTCTCCCCTTTTTCGAAAAAATCCCAAAAATATTTTCCTTTCTTTTTATAAATATTTCCAAAAATCCCAAAAAGATTTTTTTCCCATATTTAAAATACCAAAAATATTTTCCTTTTCTTATTTTCCAAAAATCACAAAAAGATTTTCTTTTCTTTTGAAAAATATTTAAAAACCAAAAAAATATTCCTCTTGTCATGGCCGAAGAACGTCCTTTACGGGAATACTTTGGCCATTTCACATTCTCTCGAAGTTTGTTTGATGATAAGCCCGAATCGACCCTTGATTCATTAATTCAGGGCTTTAACTCTCAAACGCACACCGTTGATACTCCTGTGTCGTCCATGCACACATCTCATCTTCCACCGCCTCCGGTGACGAGTGTCCACCCATCCCATGCTTCACCGTGCACACACTGCTTTCTTAGCGATCACTTGTCCCATGAGTTTCCATTTATATTCCCTCCATCTGAATCCACCATGGAACATGTGCGTCCATATGACATTATTTTGGAACCACCCTCGACGTATGGTCACGGCATATCTAATGTCGAAGGGTATGAGTACCCGAGCTATTCATGGAGGCCTGATCATCCTTCCATGAAATATGAATCCCAATGCCATGTTGTGGATCCTTACGATTTCCAACAGTCGTCATCGCCACCTTGTGCACCTCATACCTATCAGTCCCCTTCATATGCTCCTCATGCGGATCACACTTTTGTCCCTCATGGAGATACTTCTCCCATGAATGCTACGCTTGACCCTGCTCCACACACCTCATACGAGTATTCTCCACATCCTAGTATTTCTAGCGAGTTATGTCCACCTCACCGACTGTTGTCACCTGCCATCTCCCCACCACCTTGCACATCCGCTCTCGCAAGTCTCTTACACAAGTTCGTTCACACACTTCAATCTCAAACTGAATCACTTCAAAGGCTTGAACAACGATTATATGATTTTGAGTGTGCGAACGA